>VYXB01009820.1:0-37006 GCA_013397135.1 Pachyramphus minor | reverse complement strand
TTTCAGTATTTTGAACACAGCTCCAATTGACCACAAGCCGAGGAACTCCAGAATCATGGCAATTAAATGTGTGTCAATCTGTAGGAAAACTGATTTGAGAAATATAATTTATATATTGTATATTGCTTTGAATACCTCATTTTAAAACATTTTACTGCTATGATAACCAAACTCACAAACATCTTTATTGTCCCAGCTCACTGGATCAAACACAAAAGTTAGGTAGATATACCAGAAGTCAAAGAATAAAATTTGCAATCTGACAATCTTCATGCTCATATAACAAATTAATTATTCCTTCTGGGAAATTCACAAAAGAAGCTCAATATTTTCATTCTACTAATACACCATAACTGTGGGTTGAATTCTTACTGAAAAATTTAGAAATATTTTAGAACTCTATTCTTAAACTTCTACTCAAAGTATTTTTTCAGAAAAAATAATTAAAACTTAATAGTTAAATTAACAATTAAATAGTTAAATTAACTATTAATATCTAAATTAATCATTAACTATTAGCAGTTAACAGGCTTTGCAGTATCAGACACGCTGCAACAGATGGATACATGGCCATGGATACCATCCACCTATAGTGGATGTCACTGAGCCTGAGATACTCTTGACCCTGGTGACCTACAAAAGCAGGGCTCCAATTCAATCTCCACTCTCCAACATCCATACCAAAACCAGATATGATGCTTTAAAGGCTTTAGATGTCCAGGAGCAAGGCCAACAAGGAGAACCTGCACCAGCAGCACAGGGTGGTTACAGTAAAAAGCAATGTCGAGTGATCATAGTGGGTGACTCTCTGTTTAAGGAGCACTGAGGCCTCCACCTGTCATTCACAATGTATGTTTAATTCTAGTTAATTTTCACAACAACATGAAGTTATCTAGTGTTTGTTAAGCCTTAAATTACTATTTCTGAGAAGGATCATCTCTCACAATAGACCCAATGTTTAGCTTACCTATGCTGAGACAAAAAGTGGGACAAAGAAAACGTTCCTTCTTTTTTTTCCGTGGTAAGTTTGCCTACCGTCATACAAAACAAAACTTTGGGCAAAGACTCAAGAAAGCTGTTGAACAGGCATTGTATTTTTAGACTGTGAGTGCTAATGTAACTGCAAAACAATGCACTATACAAGTAACTAAATAGGACACAGACATTGGAATACAGAAATTACCCAAAAAGGGGGCTAAGGAGATCAAAAACGAATTTTACAGATGACTCTGGAGAGGAAATTAAGTATTTTTGTAAGACCAAAATAGAATAGAATAACCATTTGGAAACAGTGAAACTACTACAGTATTCGCTTGCAAATTCCCTGCAGTGATGCCATGATGTGGATCAGCATTTGTCATTCTTTCTGTTCTGAACTGTTTTATGTAACGGCTTCTTCAGGCAGGTCAAGTGAGACCAGGTTCAGGTGTTTTCCCACATGATATGAAAATGGAAAATGCATTGCTCTTCAGTTTTTTTCTCAGGAAGCTTGTAAGAAAGATTTTGACTCCATCATATCAACCCAGAAATCTTTCCTTTGGTTTAGATTTCAGCATGTTCTAAGACATGTGCATACATGGAAATGGTATTTTACCTGTGCAAACACACAGGGCAAAAATAGCCCATGATAAAACTGCACTTGGAATCTGCAAATCAGGCTGTAGACCATAAAGTTTTATTTTTTATAATGTACCCATTATGTGGGCTGAATTTCTTGAAATGGTGATAATAAGGAGAAGGCTTTGACACCCAGGAGACTTGGGTTTAGGTGTGAGCCAGATGAGGAATGTCTTCATAACACACGGATTATGCTTTTCTTTTAAGGTGCTGAGAATATTTTCAGTTATTCTCGTGTTGACAGGAACTAATTTGTCTGTTTTGATGGTAATACAATGGGATAATTATAAAAGTTCTGGGTCCATTTGTCACCTTTAGCTTTATTATTTGTTTCATAGTATCATAGAATGTTTTGGGTTGGAAGGAACCTTAGAAGTCAAACCACTATACATTGAATACCCATCATCATTTGTGGAATTCACTTGTGCTTTCTTTTATGTGGAGAACAACATCAACAACAAAAAGCTAAATATTTGAAGTTTAAAAAAAAATATACAAATAGAGTATGCATAAAAAGTATGCATAAAAGTAAATGCTGCCTTAAACATTTAGACAGTGAAGAAGTTGTACACTTCTAGTGCATACAAAAGGAAAAGCACAGGAAAAGGATGACATTGGGATGTTTTGAATGGCATTTCATTTATCCAGATTCTCTAAACCATGAGCTTTAAGGTGGATCCAAGTTTAATTTTAGAAATCAAATGCTATAACTAGAAGCACTCGAGGGCTCAAGGAAAGAAGACTGGAGAGGGGGAGGACAGAAGAGGGAATTGCTTCTTGAGTGCACTGCAAATAGCTTTTGAATCAACAGTATGGTAACGATTAGACAGTGGTCCTTTTTTATTTTGCTGGATTTTGAAAATCATAAAAATAGATTATGAATAAGCCTCATGTAAGCCAAAAGTTACATTGCAACAGCTGCATTATCCAACCAATACGCACTAATTTTATCAGATCTATTCACAACTTGCTGCTAATATCTCACAGGTGTTAAGAACACTTCTCAGATTCCTCCTTTAGGGATGAATTCTTCTGTGATATTTTCAGCTTCCACCTTTTATTTCCCACATTTACATCTCAATAGAAGGAAAGTTATATGGAAGTAATTCATTTAAAAAAGCAATAAATTAAGGCCTAGTACACACACAGTTTCCTTTATTGTTTCGAGATACATGGAGCTTTCATAGACCCTTGAAAAGTCTCCATCTTGGGATTTTCCTAGGAATTTTGGATTTGTTACACAATTGTAAGCAGTATGAGTCTCCTATGAAAAGCAATTTCCAGTGTTTACATTCTTTCATGAAATGTGTCTTTGGAAGGCTAATCCTTGTAACTTTTACAGCTGTGTAATTTTAGCAATGTTAACAGGTACATTGTTGATGACTGATTCATTGAAACAGCACTTAATCTGCCTGTATGTTAATTATTTAGTGTTCAGCTTTAGTCTAATGTCCAAACAATTGTCAGATTTGTGATGTTTTGTTAGTTTGTTGAGCTTTTTTTGTAAACTTGGTCTATACTTGGTCTGTATCTTTAATGTCAAATAAGTGCCTATGGAAACAATTTGAAATGCTGAATAGTAGAATGGAATTAATATTTGGAATTCTAAAGAAAAGAACTCTAGGGTATTTCATTTGATCTATTTTGGAATAATATGAGTTTTACTAATAACTATTTGGAAAATAAAACTGTTTACATTGAAGTCTCTTAAAATATAGATTTTTTTTTTAGATGGCATAATTTGAACTTATTTTAAGAAACATATGATCTGTGAGACAAGTTCTTTAATTTTCCAGAATTTAATCATTGAACTGGGATTGCTCTCTATTGATTTCCTCTTTAGATTAAACTAGTACTTGGAATTTTGTCATGTGGACCAACCTTCTTATGCACTAAATTAAAATATCTAGTCTATTCAAATAAGGCACTGTAAAGCTGGACTAGAAACAGAATGAGAACCTTTTTAAATAAAAAATTATGATTAGAAATGTATGAGAACAGGCAGCCTATTTTTCTGAAAATTATAATTTCTTGAGGAACCAAAACTTATTTTACAAGTTTAGTGATATTACCACTGTTAATGTTCAGGATTTGAAAACTATTTCTCCCCACCTTGGAGGTATCAACAGCATGATATGCACAGCCTCATAAAGGGCACATTCTTCACCTAAATGACTCTCGTAAGTAATATTTTATTTCTTTTATGCTTTACCAAATCTTATAAGTGACTGGGTGACTGACACTAGGTGTAAGAATATCAAATTGACTCCCTTATCTTCAGGGAGAGAGAAGGAAGGTTAGCAAGCATATGAAGTTATAACACTGGTTTCTGCATGGAAGTAGGGAGAATAACATCTCAGGAGAAGGGAAGTAGACAGGCTCCCCCTTTGCTCTGGAAGATGTCGAGCCATCTCCGTCACCTTGAGGGTAGAGAGACACTTCCTAACAGCTAAAAGTCAACATCACATGAAATTTCATAGATGACTGGTTATGTTTTTATACATTACATATGTCATAAAATCATGACACCATAGAATGGCTTAGGTTGGAAGGAACCTTAAAGCTCCTCATGTTCCAACTCACCTTGCCATGGGCAGGGACACTTTCCACTGGACCAGGTTGCTCAAATCCCTGTTCAACCTGGCCTTGAAGACTTCCAGGGATGTGGCAGCCACGGCTTCTCTGGGTAACCTGTGCCAGGGCCTCACCATGCTCACAGTAAAGAGTTTCTTCCTAATACATATTTATATGCACACACATACATATCACAAACAACAGGTCACAACCATCATTAGCCTGTCATGGGTCTTTTTCCATTCACTTCTAATTTAATTACTTTTAGAATAGCAGGGATATGTATCTAATTAATAATTTGGTTTTGTTGGGGGGCTTCTGGGGTGGGCGGGTTGAAAGGATTTTTTTTCTTTCCTAAGTAACTGTGGGAGCAAAGTGCCTTTTATGCATTCTCTTCTTTTAATGGAAGGTAGATTTTCTGAGGGATATGGTTGCTACCTGCAATTCCAGCTCAAGCTCTTTGTCAAACTTCCAGCATTCATGATGAATTGCAAATAGGAGAGAGAACCCTTGAAACAGATCTGTAGTTTGTGATATAATTGAATCAAGAAAGCCTTCTGGAAACTTTTTTTTGGTCACTCTTATTCAGCTGTTTCATAAGCACGTGGGCCAAACATTTTGTTTAAGATATTTAGGAATTAGTAGGTCACTTTAACGTGGATCTTCCCTTTTCAGAAGGACACTACTTGTATTACATTTTTGTCAAATTACCAAACTGGGTATAGCTGAAACTCTCAAAAGGACAGGTATTTGAAAACACATGTCTAAGGACAGATCAGGAGAATTTTCAAGCTTCTAGAGAAATACAGAACTGATGAAAAATGATGTCCAGCTATTTTTCCTGGGTTTGAGGGGTGGGCATGCATATGCTGTGCAGACAGTATGTCTACATGGTGTGAAAGACATGTGAATAACATCCCAACAGTAGCAGTTTCAGGGACAGCTTCTTGAACAGTCGCACGTGCCAGTGTACAGTATGTAAAAAACTCTCTGTCAAAGCTGAGTCCTTGCTACAGTTGTTTATGGTAAATATTATTACCATTGGTTAATTGTTATATAATGGTTACTTTATCAGCAATGTACAGCAGCAAGTAAGAACAAGCATATTGAAAAATTTCAGTATCCCTTTGTGACAAACATAATTGCTTTCTTTAGCTGAGAGGAATTTGGTAACACCGTATCTGTAGCGAGGACAGGGCTACTGAGGGAATTGGTTATGCATTTGTTTCCTTTTGAATATGCTGATGTTTTTAATTTTCATCACATGGCTTCTTACTTTCTCCCCTCTCTATTCTTTTTGTGAGGATCCAGTGAGTGAGGTTCTGGCTAGAATTTTATTTCTCCAGGCAGACCTTCCCTACTGAGTGTTGTCTCTCCAAACCTTTGTTGTTCACAGGCTCTGATTTTCAGTACAAAATGTTAAATACCTCATGAGGAAATTAGGCAATGTGGGTAGTTAGCTGAACTCAGTTACAGAAACCTCAGAGCCCCACGAAGCCTTCTTTGATGATACGCTCATTTTTTTCTCCTTCTCATCAAAGAAGACAGAGGTGCCAGTCTCGGAGTTCCCTACTGTCTCAGAGAAATTAATTCTCAGTCTAATTGTCTAAGGCTTGTGAGACAGCTGAATAAAATGTAGCACAAACTCTCTATGATAGCCTTAAGACTTCTCCTTAGAAGTCTTAATGAACTTGGATGACTATTACTTGCTTGCTTTCTCTATGGAAGGGCTTAAAAATTGGAATTTTATGTCTTCCACAAAGCTATCAGGTCTGTACCTAGGAGATGGCTCTGAAATACGAAAAGAGAAATCAAGTTGACCTCCAGTAACTAGTTTGGACCTTGGACACTAAGTTTCTGTAGTGTTTTCTTCAAGGCAGCTGATGCATAAGCTGGGAAAGGAGCAGGGTCGGTCAGACAAGGAAGTCTTGCAGACATATTGTAGGCAGGAGCTGGTGCTGTTGGAGGAGTAAAAAGCTCTCAAATTCTTGTGGTAGCTAAATAATTTTAAGGAATTGGTTGGAGGGATATGGAGAGTAGATTACTCCTGTACCACTTCATTACAGTTATTAGTGAATTACTTCATATTAATAGCGGTTAGATATTTTTTGGAGGCATAATTGCTTTTGAAAAACATCACAACTTGCAAAATTGAACAAACAACATATTGAACTACAAAGGGTGTCCATCCAACAGTGTGTATCAGTTGAATTAAGTCAGAGAGTGTTTTGATTCTCAAGACTTGTGTTTGCTTTCTGGAAAACATCTTTGTGTTCGTGAAGAACATGTATATGTACGAAGTACATTTGTACACCTGTCACTAAATACACATGAATGAATGATATACAATTACTAGTGAGCATCAATGTCTACTGAAGTTCTAGAAAGAACTAGATTTCTGATACAACAAACACCAGAAGTAACTTTCCAGTTCTTCTCACAACTGGCATGTTTGCTTATCCTGTTTTGCATTCTTTCCCATTTTAAAGAGGGTTGAGTTTTGGGGTTTTTTTTGTCATTGCTGATGTATTACAGTTTCCAGACTCTATTCAAAATACCATTTGCACATTTAAATCTATTTCAACAGCTGCTTGTAGACAGACTGAAGGAAAGTGCAACAGGAAAAACAATCCATTCTGTCATGGGAAAACCTCTCCAAAACTTTGAGAAACAGCAGAGATCTTGCTGGAAATGAAGGTGCTCTGCTTGAAATGCAATCAGTTTTCCTCTTCAGCTTTTATTTTTGCTTTTTTTTTTTTCTTTATAGACAGTTGCCTCCCCTGCCCCTTCAGCCACCACTAAGTCTATATGGAATTAATCCTCTTCTACCAAGTTTGTACAAAAACAGTGGGGAAAAAAAAGACATGAAAAAAACCAGGTAGGATTTAAGCCAGTATAGTCTATTAAATTTCTTTAGCACTGTAATTATTTTTGTCTAATGAGTCCTCCCTAGTTCCCTCAATGCGTTAAGACTTTATCTGACCTGCAATAGCAGGCTAGTAGATTTATTGTTTCACTTGCTGCAATCAGGAGTGGCAAACTATACATAAAGTGCTGTTGACAGACACCTTCAAAACTATCTAGTACAACCATCAACTCACAACTACCATAATCACACCACCCCTAAACCATATCCCCAAATGCCACATCCAAAAGGCAATAGTATTTAAAAGGACATTCAGAAGACAGATGAAACACTTGTGTCAAATGTTGAATTGACCTACAAAAGCAAGGATTGGCCTAAGTGTTTCTGGAGCTATTTTTGGAAACTTCGAGGTCAATGTTGGAAAGTCACCTCTAATTTATCCATGATATAAAAGTTAAAAGAATTCAGCTTGAGTAAGATCTTAAGAGGAATATGTATGCAAGTTCAACACACACAGTCACATATTTGTGTTAGGTGACACCATCTCTAAGTTAGTGTGTTTCACAATATCAAGAGAAATTTTTAGCTCAGGTTTGTCACTGAGTAAATTACAGCTACATGGATTTTGACTGGCTCAGGGTATGGGCAGAACAAGTTTTCAGTGGTCTGAAAAAATCTTGCAAGCATGCCCTTTGAATTAGACATTTATGTATAGTGATGGTGTCAGAACTTAAACTGAGTAGGACTATTCAGGAAATTGATGTGACCTGTCAGTCTGGTGCTTGGTGGAGAAACTAATGGGAGCTAGAGGTTCCTTCTCTCTGGGAAAGAGGAAGTCTAAATCTGCATCACTGAAAGAGGAGGAGTGTGAAGAAGTCGTGCATGCTAAAGGGAAAAGGGCCATTTTTGCTTTTTATTGTCAAACCTGGTTCTTGGTGGAAGGTCCTACCAAAAGAAGGGACTTGACACCAGCAGGGTCTAGCAAGAATCTGGAGATATCAGAGGCCTGAAATTTTCTGAAGACCGAGTTCAAGGATTTCTACGTTTCAACACTAGGTAATCAAAATACCTCCCTTAAATCACAAGTTGGCTGGTGTACCAGGAAACACTGTTTCCTACTTCATCAAGCAGCTCTGAAACAAATACAATTTCTCCCTTCTTACAGTCTCATTTCTGGCACTATTAATCTATTTGCTTTCCGGGAACTTCACTTTATGAACACTTCTTCAGTCGCCTGCTGTGACTTAAGAACAAATACACAGCCTCAATCACATATGCTCCAGAGCTTTTCTGCTTTTCTGAAATGACCCTCTTTTAATGGAATTTCTATGCTTACAGGGCAGGATGTCAGTCCTGTAGCAGAAAAAAAAGTGGTTTTTTGTTCTGTAGAAGATTTTTACAAGGCTCAAATGTAATTGGGGGGTCTTATTTTAGTATTTTGCCTTTTTTTGAGGCTAAACCAGATAATAGACCACAAAGATTAGTATAAAGGTGTAGGTACTCCCATGCTAACTTTTCATGTCTGATGTGAGGGACTAAGAATTTCAGTAATAGATCCTGTCTGTCCCTGGTGATTCCCATCCTAGAGAAACATTCTTCTGACTGCAGAGCACATTTTTTTCAACCACGGACTGGATATTTGAAAAGAAACAAATCTGATATTACCTTGGGAAAAAAATCTCTGCATTCCGCTTCTCTTCCTGACAGGCCACGGAAAAGGACAAGTTTATTTTCTTTCCTGATTCTCATGGTCAGCAGACCTTTCTGCTGAATAGACTAATCACTTGAACACTGATTGCCTGCAAGATAGGATATTGCAGATATTCTTTAACCTGCTTAAAAAATCATTCCCAGAAGAAAGAAGAGAGGCGACACCAGCTTTCCTCCCTTGGACTGAGTGTAATTATGTTACAGTGCAGGAGATCACTGAAGATTCATTCCAATGTATTTTTTCACTGTTGAGTAAGGTCATTTACATGAGAAGAACTCTGAGAACTTTGAGGGGGCTTTTTGTTGTTGTTTGAATTTCTCATGCAAAACATAAAACTTAACAAAGGGAACAGATTATTTATTACTGTAGTTTTATTTATTATTAGCCTAACATTGATTTTTGTTTATTTTGTGTAAGAAAAATAACAGTTTTCTATGCTAGAGGCAATCAATTGTATGCTCTGGGAAATCTGGTGCAATTTTGCAACATCTGAACCCATTTCACAGTAACAGATTCAAATGTCACAAAGTCAAAAGTTCCCACATAAAAGACAAAAATTAGAAATATCAAGTGCATGTCTGTCACTTCTCTTATCTAAGCTAGCATTCCAGAGAACTTCTCAACTGAAAGCATTTGCTTATCAAGAGCTTTTTCTTTTCTCTCTTTTCTTGCTCAAAAGTAGCACTTCATATCTTCAATTATACATTTAGAAAAAACAAAACAAAAAAAAAACCCAAAAACTCAAATGTCTGATTGGATTGGTGGCTGGAGTTTTTCACTGTCTTGATCTGGGAAAGCAAAATGAGATTTTTTGCACTTGTCCCATGTGGATACTATTTTTCTCTTTATTTCTTAGCATGTCCATGTTCATTTTGCACCATAAGCAGCACCTGCCTTCAGAAGACAGGTAACATAATGGTATGACAACCTCAAAACAAATCACCTTCATCTAAATCATGAAAAGTAGTTACCAAAGAAACCATAATTTGGGGTGTCAAGACCTGTGTTCAGACCTGTGGAGAAAATCAAACAAGTCCCCTGCTTTTTCCATGTCTGTCTCTTCATGTATTTTGGCATTGCTTGTTTATCAACAGCAATGCAAAGGATTAAACTTTGGTGACTCTGCCAGACACCTGGAGAACACAATTCTGCTGTCTTTTC
Organism: Pachyramphus minor; assembly: GCA_013397135.1. Lineage (NCBI taxonomy): Eukaryota > Metazoa > Chordata > Aves > Passeriformes > Tyrannidae > Pachyramphus > Pachyramphus minor. The sequence continues at coordinate 27,077 of VYXB01009820.1, read as the reverse complement.
CTTTTCTAAATCATACATCATGCAAGCACTTGCTGAACACCCTTCATTTCCATTATATGACTATCATATTAGTCACTCTTGTTGTAATTGAAGAATTTTCTGTGAGCTGTAGATTTGTTTACAGTCTCCCCAAAAACAATTTAAAAATTACAGCCCCTCAAAAACAAATTACTTGCATCGCCTTTAACTATCTATTGGAATTCAGTGTGTTTTTTCAGAGATTATTGTGTTTTTGAGATATTGTCAAACAAAGGATTTTTTTTTTATTCAAGAATTAAACTCTCAAACAATTAATTTGACAGAATTTTTTTTTGGCCTTCACTGTACTCTGTAATAGATTATTCTGTCAGCATCATGAATTAAGAACTAAGATGTATATAACTAAATCCCCATATTGCATTCAATATCTTGTTTGCCATATTTGTCTAATCCAATTATACTTAATATGGGAGAAAGCAAATATTGCAGAAAGCAAATGCCAGACTTATTATTTATTTTTTCCTAGCTCATTATTTTGTCTGTAACTACACTTGAAACAAATGCTTATCTCTTAGAAAGGCATAGAAAGCAAACATTCTCATATAAAGACAAAACAGATTTAAACCATCTGTGCTTTGTGTTCTCTGGTCACTGACAATCATGAGCATCAGATTTTTGATTACCCATAAGTGGTTGTGGTAACACCGTTTTAGGTAGAAACTGCAGTCCAGTGTTTGTGAGTCGGGAATGAGGTCCCAATTTGTGTTGGTGGTGTTCAGTGCTAAGGAATGTTTCACTTCTCAGGCAGATGAAAGAACCTTGAAGACCATGGACATTGCTTTCTGTTCATCTTTCCATCTTTGTTGGCATAGGTCCAGTACAAACTGTCACTTCTGGCTGGGATTCCAGGCAATTCAAAATTACAAGGACAATCTTCCACTGTCTCAGGTTTCCAAAGCAAGTTTCTGGAATCTGTCTTATCTTGAATATAGCTATATTTTCCCCAGTGTTCTCCAAGAAAAACATGGACAAGGAAATTCACTCACTTCTAGTACTGCAGGACTAACCAGGAACCCAAATCCCAGCCTTTTGTTAGGTCATGAATTCCAGTGTGTCGGGAATGAAGAAAGTGGTTTTATTCCTATTATTGAACAAGAACAAGGTCATGTCTTGAACAGGCTCTACAGCAATCATAAGAATGCTCTATTTGTGACACATAAACATATATAAAATCATAGAATTGTTCAGATTGAAAAAAACCCTTAAAGATAATTAAGTCCAACCATTATACCAGCACTGCCAGGTCCACCACTAAACCGTGTCCCTAAGTGCCACATCTACACATTTTTTAACACTTCCAGGGATGGTGATTCCACCACTTCCTTAGTTAGACTATTCCAGTGCTTGACAATCCTTCTGGTGAAGAAATTTTTTCTAATATCCAATCTAAACCTCCCCTTGCACAACTTGAAGCCATTTCCTCTTGTCCTACTACTTGCTGTCTGGGGGAAGAGGCCAACCCCCACCTGGCTGCAACCTCCTGCCAGGTAGTTGTAGAGAGCAGTAAGGTCCCCCCTGAGCCTCCTTTTCTCCATGTTGAGCCCTCCCAGCTCTCTCAGCCACTTCTCANTCTCTCAGCCACTTCTCACCAGACTTGTGCTCCAGACTCTTCCCCAGCTCCCTTACTGTTCTCTGGACACACTCCAGCACCTCAATGTCCTTCCTGAATTGAGGGCCCCAAAAGAGAACACAGAATTCAAGGTGTGACCTCACCAGTGCCAAGCACAGGGGGACAATCACTGCCCTGGTCCTGCTGCCCACACTGTTTCTGATACAGGCCAGGATGCCATTGGCCACCTTGGTCACCTGGACACACATTGGCTCATGCTCACCTGCTGTTGACCAGCAGTCCCAGGTCTTTTTCTGCCAGGCAGCTTTCCAACCACTCTGCCCCCAGCCTGTAGTGCTGCAGGGGGTTGTGGTGACCCAAGGGCAGGACCTGGCACTTGGTCTTTTTTGTAACTCATGTAATTGGCCTCAGCCCATCAATCCAGCATGTCCAGATCCCTCTGTGAAGCCTTCCTGCCCTCCAGCAGATCAACATTCCCACACAACTCGCTGTTGTGTACAAACTGACTGAGAACTAAAAAGTATAAACTTCCTAAAATTATGTTCTGAGAAATTTTTACAAAAGACCAATGTTTACATTACAATCACTGAACTCTGAAAATGTGATATTGATGAGAAATCAGCTGTTTACCAGTGGACTGCGCTCTTCATTGGCTTCTAGGCTACAAATCAATGGCTTTGCATCAAAATCCTAAGGGACCCCAGAACAGATTAATCCAGTCTATGAAGGTTCTCCCAATGGTTGAACAACACCCAAATGTACACACACTTCAGCTGATCCTTCAGCTATTCTTGGGTAGGTTTCTCTTACTATTCAAAATATTGAGAGGTAATCCTGAACTGTAGTTTAAACTTCTATTTTTTATTGGAAACCCAATTATATAATTAATAAAATGCATCTTGCCACTGTCTGATAGAATGGTAGAAATATATTGATATTGTAGCTTACATTCACTGAATGCTCTGCTTGCAGTAAATAATTCCTCTTAACATGAATTCAAGATTTTAAATATCTTCTTTATTTTCCTTGTTTTGTCATTACAGGCTCTTGTAAAAAGTCCCTCTCTCATCTTTCCTGTAGGTTCCCTTCAGGAACTGGAATACCCTTCAAGTGCTGCAAGGCCACAATTAGGCCACCCCAAAGCCTTCTTTTTCCCAAGCTGAACAATCCTAATTTAAAGCTCCACTAAACGAGGAGGGAGGTGGAAAAACAAAGTACTGGATTTTTTTTCTTGTACAGTATTTGTTTAATCTAGATGCTGCTAAATGACTAAGGTCACAAAGGAAACCAAATCCTATCTGTTGAGTGCTTATATGCTAATGGTACTCTGCTGCCTCGTTGCAGAGCATCTATCACTCTTTTGACACACCTTCTGCCAAAAAGTGGCAGCCATAAACTATCACTAAGTCCCAGGAGCAAAGAGCAGATAGCTGTCAAGTACCTGCGGCTGTATTTATCCTCCTAGTGGGAAGGCATGTGTGGGGTCATGGAGACATATATCCTTGCTTAGTAATTTTACTCATGCTGGGAAGAGCACAGACTAAGAAGAGATCTCCAAAGAAGCTACCAGCTAGTAGCAGATGAACTTCAGTTTGCACTGTGCATCTTCCTAGCCTCAATTCTGAGTCGTTCCACGTGTCCCAGATGAAAAACTGTATTTTCTTCCCATAGAGTCCCATACAAAATGAATTTCCCTGTAAATACTACACCATCTGGCTGTGTTAATATCAGAAACCACAAGATTATAATACTGTCATCTATACTAAGTATTGCTTGGCTCTGTTTTGATGCTTTTACCCCTAATACGGCAGCTCGCAAAACAAAGTAATGGGAAGTGTGGGTAAAGATAACAAAGCTGGGTCTGTTGTGAAATTTAACTTCTTTACAAACATAATTGCATTGAAGATTGTCAAAATCCATTGCAGGAGGACCATCACTTAGTAGGGGCATTCTGACTAATAGGCAGTCAGTCATCACCACCACTCATCATCACTTGAGTGATGACTGTGTCGCTTAACTATACCCAGGTCTAAAACTGACCACAGCTTTCCTCAGCTGGCATGGGAGAAGAATCATAATGGAGCAGAACTTTATCTACATGGAGCTGATTTTGCCAGACGTTCCTTACCCCGCAGTTGCAGAGCCAGTTGCCTAGAAATGACATGAAATAATGGAACACTTTTCCTTAAAATTGCAATATTCAGCCAGAACTGGCTATAGAATTCGTCACCTACCTGTCTTTTGAACATATGCCTGCTCCAAAACTACATGGATTAAAGAACAGAAACTGCCTTTACTCAAATATGCAACTTGATATGAACTTCATTCCAAGAGTGAATTACCACATCTGCTAATCTCTCCACCTCATGCAGCAGCTCCGTCCTGGAGAGTTTCTCTCCACAGGGCTGGACGTTCCAGGCATGACATCACTGCAAATGATGCCAGATTCAATTACACAGGGGCAGATGAATAACACAGGATTCAGCAGATTTTTTACATGAACAAAGTCTTTGTTTTTTGCATCTATGGTTTCAAAGCTGCATTTTCAACTATATTTGCAAGCAGTTGTTATCACATGCAAGGAATCTTCTACTTAGGGAAGGAAAATATAGGAACCCAAGAGCTCCCAGGAAGAACTGTCTATCTCATATCAGAGTTGCATCCATTCCTAACAGTGTATAAAAACACAGTCCCTAAAATGTTCACCCCATGCCTTTTTTCAGGAGAATATGTCCTCTTTGTTCTATGACACAGGGTTCTCCTTTGCTCACCTGTAAGCAACAGTATCAAGAGTTTCATTAAAAAACATTTCATGGCAATCTGTTTTCATAAGGCAGCTGAGTTTTCAATCAAATTTTCAGTAAAGTTTGGACTTTCAGTCACACCTTGGACTTCCTTCTTAGGTTGTGTTTAGGGAAGGAGAGATGAAGGATTCTTGTTGCAGTAAAACCTGAAAGAATGACTTCCAAAATTACAAGCATCTTCACAAGGAGATTCTGCTTCTATTAACTTCTAAAATGTTGAAACACCTGGTCAGTCTCTCCTAAAAATACCAGCCAGCACACAGGCATAACTGACCTCCATCCAGCTGCTCCCCACCTTGGAAGATTAGGGCTGGTGCTAAATTGGAGCAGAACATTTCTAGGCAGAGAAAATAATATAATCCTAGTTGGCACTCTGGCAAGTCAATGTCTGTCAGGAAAACACTTGGAGTTGCCCTCACCTCTGTTCTGCAGAAGTACTCGAATGGGATCTGATGACATTTGGCCTTAACCTTTGAAAGGGAATAGTTAAACAACTGAAGGGAAGCAACTGGAAATCCAGCCAACATCAGATCCCAGTAGGAAAACAATTGTGAAGCTACCACATTATCCTTCTATAGTGCAGTTGATGAGAAGCCTGGGACTCAGAGCTGTTCTTTCTTCCTGAAAAAAGAAGAATCAGTTTTGCACTGTTAGCTTTCTTAGCAGTACAGTGAAGCAAAATAAATGAGAAAGATTACTAATTATGCTGTGTCAAGCAAGTTCTGTCAATTAATAGCTCCACTGGAATGGCAGGTCAAAGCAAAATATTGTAGATTCATGTTGCATATACTCTGTTGGTGGCCCTTACTGTTACAAGAAACATAAACATTTACAGAACAGCTGAGCATTTTGACATATATAAGTTAACTCTTCAGAAGGGGATAAACTGTTGTGTGCTGACCATAAATAACAACTCTGCACAATGAAGTTGAGCCTTCAGAGATGAGAGGCAGCAAATAGGTCTCTATTGGATAAAACATAATTGTCCTCATCTTTGTGCAAGGACATCAGTACAACAGTAATTCTGATGACACTAAATTGATTCAATTTTGCCCATGAAACTGGTGAAACATAACATTGGAAATCTTGTTCCTGGTGACCTTGGAGAAGAGGATAGGGAAAATTGGAGCACTAGCCTCCCACAGCTCCCACGGCCCTAGAAACCAAATACCAAACCTACAGTTGGCAAACAAACTTTTATAGCAAGTTTTGCAACCAGCCTTGAGAATGTCTTCTGATAGTGCCTTACAGACCAACATCTGTGCTTCAGAAATAATCACATCTGAAAACTTCACGGTGCTCTGATTCGTTCTAAGAACTATACTATAGAAAAGCTGAGCTGAGACATTTCTATTGCTTAAAATTAATATGTTACAGTAAAAAGAAACACAAAATAACCACCAAACAAAACCACCAAACAAACAAAAACTCAACCAAACAAAATCCTGCCGTCTATCTCGAGATCTAATAGCAAGTGTTTTGTTGGGGGTTTTTTGCATGCTCACTGCCATGGAAGGAAAGTTTTGCTCCAAAACTGACTTCTTTGGATTTCTGTAAGTGCCATTGTCACTGTGGGGATGCAAATAGGTAAAGGAACACTAAAAAATTTTGGCTACAATTTTTTAAGTCTGCATGAAAAGCAACTGATCATAGCTTTTTTCTCCTTTCCAGCCCAGAGTTAATTTAGTAATAACAAATAAGGGTGAACCTAGTGCAAGCTAAGTAGCTTAAATGCTGTTTCCTTACCTAATGTTGACTTTACTTTCCTATCCCCATCCAGATTCAGATTTCTAAATAAGTTTTTAAAATAAATGGGAACATCTTGGTGGTTTGGCAGTAGACAGAAACACGGTGAAGACTGCTTTACTCCAGTGTTAGGGATAGTACCACTTTATGGTAACTACTTTTGCTTAGAAACAAGTAACTATAAGAATTCCCAGACAATGGTGAAACAAAGCAAAGGTTTCCAAACATCAATCCAGATGTAGTTTGCACACCTTTAAGGATAATTCCTACTCTGAAACCCATGAAAAACGAAAGAATCATAGTTAAAAACTGATGGCAAAAATACAGTGTGGTCTGCAAGAAATGCTAAGATTTAGCAGGGGTCTGTCGAGCCAACAAAAAGTTTTAAAAACTCCAAAGTAAAGTACCCTTCAGGAAACTCCTGACAACACTTCCCAGGGTGGTGTCCAAGGTAAATCTTGAGAAAGGCAGATTTCTGTCTGTTTCTATTTGCGTCTCTGGTTTAAGGTCAACTTAAATGTATAGCAGCAGATCTAGAATAGTCAAGGTTTTTGCCTTTCTCCTTTCTGAAGCTTATTGCAGAACAAATCTATCTAACCAGATCTTCAGTATTTTCTCAGCATGGCTGCAGAGACATGGAATACTCCTGAAAGCTTTCCCAGTTGTTTCTCACATTCGCACTTTCGTGACTGGACACCTCTTTGAATTTTCACCCCTCACTTTCTCTTAATCTGCTTTTTTAAAGTGATATATCTATCACTCTAGGTGGATTTTTCTTACTTGTCAAAAGCAGTTTAGTTGTCAACTCCAGAATACCTTTTCTATGTCTAGAATAGGTCTTGAATGGTATTATAGCCTGTCATTTTCCCTCTTGTTTGTTGATAGTCTCTGTTCCTTATGCCAAGAGAATTAAGGGCAAAGGCTTCTAGTTGACTCAAATTATTTTTAATATGTTATAAATCAAATCAATCACAAATTTTTTCTTCTTAATATGTACCACTCAACAGAATTCTTCACATTTCTAAAAAAACACGTTTCTATCACACTTCACTTAGCTGTCAGTTATCCAGGTAAAGTATATAATAAAGTTGACATACGTAGGAGAATATTTTTGCAAAGTTAGCCAGGAGTCACACCTTATTTCTGTTCTTCCTATAAAAGAAGAACAATAAAGTCAGCAGAGTCAAGTGTGAGGTTCATGGAATGATGCATCTAAGCGGGAAGTTTTAAGTGCTACTGGGATATGAGCGAGCAGCTGCTGTTTCAGTTCTTGGAGTGAACCATGGGACAGGATGCCACAAGTCACATTTACGAGTAAGAAGATTCTGACTGGGTTTTCTCTTCTTAATTTATCACATGGGTCCAGTTCAGTTCTGTGTAACTTAAGCATGCCACCACCTCTTTAACTTTGTGAGTCAATCCCTTAGTTTTCTTTTTTTTGCTCCTCTGAAATCTCTTTACTTGTCTCCTCACAGAAATAAATATCCCAGAAATTAACTTAGTGTTTTCAGGTGAGGCTTTCAGTAGAAGTGAACTTACATGGGTCTATAAAATTCTATGACAAGTTCCTCTGGTTGAACACCAACACCCAAATATCGCAACACTTCTTATTAAAGAAAGCTAATGACGTTTTTGATTTTGTTGCAAGAGTAGTCAAGTCTTGTTATGCCTTTTTAGTTGCTATTTTACTTTGTTTACTAATGAGAAATTAGCTTTTTTATGTCTGAAGACTTTTAGCATTCAGTTTTCTGTTCCCATTCCGTTGTGTGTGTTTCAGATTATGTTAATACACAGCATTCTCCTATTTTAGCTGAATATAAAATTGAATCACCCTGGCTGGGAAATAGGGGGTTTAATTAAAGGAAAAATATTTTGCAAGTTTAAACAAGCTTTGTGAACCCTAAAGATGTTCCAGAGTTTCACAAGCATTAAACCACATTGGATTTGGCTTGCCTTTGATCCTGAACCTTTTAAAAGATATATTACAGATATTTTGATGTCTTTGAAGACAGAAGGTTAGGCACTACTTAACCCGTGTGGAAGAATGAAAGAAAGAAGCTCCTGTGTTGTGTTGTCTTTCTTTAGTTGAAGCATCACATTTTGGTTTTTAAGTGCCAAAGTCTGCAGAGCCAAGGCATGTCTGTGCCAGTTTCGGAGGGGGCTGTGAGATGGTGGGGAAGCCCTGGCACAGGTTGCCCAGAGAAGCTGTGGATGCCCCATCCCTGGAAGTGCTCAAGGCCAGGTTGGATGGGGCATTGAGTGACCTGGGCTCACGGAAGGTCCTGGCACATGGCAGGGGGTCAGAATGAGATGATCTTTAAGGTCCCTTCCAACCTCAACTATTCCACAGTTTTATGATTCTGTGAGGCAGAGTTCTGCAGCAGCAAAATGCTGCATCCCAAGTCACCAGGCATTCCTGCCTCATAGCTCTAGGTCTTCCAGTAGGATGTTCACCCAGTCCCCAGCCCTTCTTGCAGCTGTCAGAACACACTGTAAGTACATTTGATAGCCAAATCATATATACTACAGAAGGAAAATCTGGATTTGTGAGACATGCAACTAAAAACTACCTTAAAATGAAAGTTGTTAGTGCAATCCCATGCTACTGTTTTGCCTTGGTCTGGCAGGTTAAAGTTTCCTTTCCCATTTAGTGAGCACTTTTGCAAACTGGCTTCACCCCGGATACAAATAATGGATCCCCTTCTAAACACAGCTCAGCAGTACTGCTTGTTTTCCTCCCTGCTGCTAACAACTTGCAGGTCTGCCAAATCCAGAGGAGCAATGGAAGTATGCACTAGGAAACTGAGGCCTACCAAGAACAATTTTAATTCCTATTTTTACAATCCACTCCAAATATTTTATAGCTTGCTTCAATAGCTTGATGTGAACACTCAGGGGGCCAAGTTAAACATCTAGGAATCCAACAGATTTTCACAGTATATTCTTTTTAAAGTACAGCCAGTTGCTAAAATTACAATAGAAGAGATATTTCAAGGTAAGTATACATCACTAACAAGTCTTCCACAAAGGTGAGTCCCCACAAACTTAATACAATCTCTATCATCACCAAATTTCTTTTAGGTAAAACTTCTTCATATCTAGTTTAAAGTCCAGATCTACTAACAAAGCAAGTGTAGTTTTAAATCCCATTAAGAAACATATCTAAAATGAATCACTCCAATGATGTGACCTATTGTTCATTAATATTTTAGCAAGTAAACCTGGAATGAAAACATCAGGGAACAAAAGGGTAGCAAAATAATGTCCAAGTAGATATGAAGTGCCGAGGCCCGGGTTCGATTCCCGGTCGGGGAAACTCCCCGGGCAGGTGGAGCCCGTTAGCCCTGTAAGGCGATCCACCTACGTCCTGAGGACCTCGCTGCCACTGTCCAAGCTCGCTTGGCCCCGGCAGATGAAACTTAGGATTAAAGGGTGGGCTCAGTTCTGTGCGCTCTGTGTCCCACCTAAAATAAATCCAATCCGCAGGCTGGAAGGTGTACAAAGACCTTCCACAGATCTTCGTTAGCGAAGTCTGGCCATTATAGATATGAAGTAAAATACAGGATCTGGTGCTGAGGCCCTTTTTAAGCAAACAAAAACTTCCATGAAGTATGTCTCTGTTACGTCAGAAAAGGGCACTGCTGTCAAAAATCAGTCTTCCTGCATACTTGTTCACCAGCAAATTATTTTTGTCAAAAGGGGAAACACATCACTTATTTTCATTCTGATTTTTGTTCAGTGTAGTAGAATTATTAGGAAGCGTTCTAGGTTTTTTCATGTCTTTCAAAGTAGTGAAAGGATAACGCATTAAATAACAGTTCCTCACCTGCTTTGTCCTATTCTTTTCATAAATAGAGCTAAAAGAGCAAGATATCATTCAAAACTGCACTACAAAAGAGGTGAGATCATGTTTCCAACTGCTTCAGTGTCACATTAGTTGCTGGGGTGTTTAAGATTACAGCAGATTTTCACTTTGCCTCATTTTTATGTTTCCTTCAGTGATCTGGCAATACCTGCAAAAGCATCCTGCATTATTAAATGCTGACCTTCTTACGGCACGTGAGGGTTTGGGTTTTCTTCTTAAAAATTCTGGAAATCATTAGAATTTTATATTTTTGCTTTCTCAACATTGATTTTTGTGTCATATCCATACCTAAATTTTTTACCAGTGATAACAGAGCAGTACCTGCTTGTAGAGATTGGATCCAGAGGAGTTTCGACTGACAGAGCTCATCAAAACCAGAAATGTTTGACAAATGTTTACTCTTAGGAACCTTCTAGAGTCACTAGGTTGTTTGATGTGCATAAGAAGGCTGTCATTTCCCCTGAGCTGACCATCATTTCCTTAAGTTACTTTTCTTAAGCTAAGCCCCACCTCAGAAGATTATTGTGAAATTAGGTATGAATCGCCTGTGTTTCATCACTAAGTGACTGGTGGGCCTCAGTGCCTTTGATGGTGTCAGCAATGTCCAATAGGTAGCCAACCACCAGAAATCCCACCCTCAGTGAGTGGTATTTGCACCGTCTTTCTCCCACTGCCTTAAAAAGCAAATTCCCTCCACATCAAAAGTGTCTCTGTTGAGCAATTGCTGTGTGTCAGCACTCTTCAGCCCTAAGCTGTCTGCTGGTTTCTGAAACATGGAAAACACAAGATGTCATAAAAAGAAAACAGTGTCTGTTTTCAGTCTGTTGATTTAGGAGGAAAGGCAGAAAAATAAAACAAACATGCCCTAAAAAACTGAAGAGTGTAATCAGACTAACTGAAGAAGGAACAAATACATCTCTAGGTATGTGGTTCCTCTGAAACCTTTGCTATCTATCTTGCTGATCTGATAGAAAAAGTCATGTGAATTAGGCAAAGTTACAGCGATTAACAAGTGAAGAAAACACTTTTATAACTGAAGTAGGATAATGGACCTGAGATACCCCCAAATAATTTGAGTTATGTACATGTAAGCCCTTAAATTCAAGAGGAAATGCAATGATGAATGAGTCCCATTTGTTCTAATCACTGTGAAAGATCCCCTTGCATTTCTCAGTTTCCTGCAGTTGTGCAGCCTGTGATCTTCTTTTCATATTTTCTACCAAATCCTCCATGATAATTAAGCATGTGATTACAAAACCTCCTATCTTGTCCTACTATCTCAAAATGGCATCACATGTTTCTCATTTTAAGGGTTTAGTCTGCTTATAGAGGTAATGATTAATGAAAGGTTGGTACAAGTTTGACCAGGGAGGTTAATTTAGGCTAGACTCCAACACAAGACTTTCTAAGTAACTTTTTGGAAGTTGCCAGCTATCACCTGGGTCATGACAGAAGTGTTGACTCCAGAATTAAAAAAAAAAAAAAAAGCCATGCTTTGTATATTGCTTCTCTTCATTGAGATAAACAAAATACTAAGAATGTTTTGAGTGGTTTAGAACACTGAGGTCATTAGCCAAAGTGGAGCAATAATTTTCTTGACTAGTAAAGGCAAACAGATGCAAGTTATTAAATGTTACTTGTCATAAATTTGAACCCTGCACATCTACACAGAGAGAAAAGCCAGGAACATGATGAACTGACCTAAGAACACTAAAATCATGTCAGTAAATCACTTGGTTTTCATTTTTCAGGCTCTCAGGACTTCAAAGTACGGAATGCACCAAACCAAAAAGTGGAGTGCAGTGTGTCTGTGCATGTAACACAATCAAAGGAGGAAACGAAACAAATTTTGAACAAAAGACATTAAAGCATTTTCTTAAAAACTGGTTTTTCCCTTCTTATATATGAATTTCCTTGTATTAGTCATGAATGTTTATATCCTTTTTTACATGCACATATAGATTTTGAAAATCCAATAGAAAAAAAATATAAATATTTTAGGCAGCATTATCTGTATTTAAGTATTAAAAGAATATTGTAAATATGGGGCTGGAGAGAGGGGGGCAAGAGTCCAAAGACACTGAATAATTTCAGGAATATCCTTTAGTGAACTTTATTGCTCAATCATATCTTCTATTTCTCAAAATAGAAGGTTGGCCTTCTTAAGGTTGGACTCAATAATCTCAGAGGTCTTTTCCAACCTTAATGATTTGATGATTCTATGATTCTATTAATCTATGATTCTACTAATCTATGAATCTAAAACCTAAAAGACTAAAGATAGGGGACAAAACTTGTGCAGAGTAATTTTAACAATATGACTAAATCTGTGATGAAACCCACACAGCCACTCACTCACTCATTTCCTGTGCCTCAGTGGAAAAGTGGACAGAACAGGAATATCAGAAATTAGAAAGCTGTGGGTCAAGATAAAAACAGTTTAATAAGCGGAGAAAAAGCTGAATAGGTAACCAAAACAAAAAGAAAGTTTTTACTGGTTCACATTCTGACAGGCAGATGTTTGGCCACTTCCCGGAAAGCAACGCCTCAGCACACATAAGGGTTACTTGGGAAGACTAACACAAATACCACGAACATCTCTGCTTCCTCCTCCTTCCCTTCAGCTTTTATTTCTGTGCATGATATCAGCTGGTATGGAACATCTCTTTGGTCAGTTCGGGTTGGCTGCCCTGCCTGTGACTTTTCCCATCCCCAGCCTCCAGACCAGTGACTGCAGGAGCAGGGTGGGAAAGAGAGAAAACCTTGATGCTGTGTAAGAGCTGCTTAGTTACAGCACTGTTCTGGCCACAAATCCAAACCAAAGCACCATGCAGGCTGTTATGAAGAAAGTTAAATTCAGCACAGCCTGACCCAGTTCAAGTGTTGCCCTACTCTGTGTGTTACCACCAATACTGACAATGCAGACAACATGGTCCAGATCTCAGCCATTAATGGTAATTTAAAGTAGTTATTCTTAAAATAAGAATTTGCACACTATTCTCTTTTTTCTCATGGTGTTTAGAGGCTTACAGCTCACATATAAAAGGTTTCTTCCACTCCACTCCAACCAAGAGGATGGGAGTATTACTTTTCTTTGGAAAAGCTATGATTCATATTGGTTTAGTAATTAAGGAAACAGTCAAATTTTGAAATCTAAATATCATGAGTAGAACCACTGAAAAGTACTTCCAAGAAGGGTGGTTTGATTTGTGGTGCAAGAGCTGCATGAACTGGTGAGAACCCCAGGAGAAATGAGACTTTCTGGAATTAGGGTGTTCAGGGACTAATACAGAATTCATTCCTTAATTTGATTAAGGCATAACACACTTAGGAATTCATCATTTAAGTGGAAGAGAAACGTATCCTGTTTATTTAGCCTCAGTCTGACCTTCCTCTTGAACTGCCAAGGGGTATCCCTTTTTCCTGTATTTATATACAAGTTTTTTCCATACCAGGTGTATTTGTTTTTATTTCTGGCAAGACAGAGGAAAAATGAAGTGTACTGAGACAGAGAGACAAACCTCTTGCAAGGAAAAAATGGGAGCACACTGCTATCCTTTTTACTGGGAACAGAACTTAGCTCAGAAGTTCTACTCCTCTTTGATTTCTTCATGACAGTTTCATGAAAAACATGGAAAGAAAAGAGTAAATAAATTTGCCTATGTATGGGCAGGAGTGCAGAAGCAAGGGATTTAAACACAAATTTTATGAAAGACAAAGACAGTTGCAGGTTTTAGACTTTTTGTCCTTCATAGGTCTTAAAAAAAAATTTTAAAAAAATACCAACAAGCAAATCATCACCACAAAATCTCCAACCTATGGTCATTAATAACCAGTGACCATAAATGATCTAAACACTCCCCATCAGTTCAGTTGTGGAGGCTCTATGTTTCTTAATAATCAAATCAGCTTTCTAAGTTGTGAATTGAACTGCAGAGTATATTCAAATATCCTTTTGACTATAAGGGTTTTGTCCAGAAGTGTATTCTGCAGAAAGCAGAATGAAGGAATTTTCATAAAATTAGCACTAAAATTTTACTTAGGACACTTGTGCCCTTTTAAAGACGATTTTTAAAAACCACTGAAATGCTAAGACATGGAAGGCAAAAAAATTATGATCTTTAACACAAAAAAATTTAAAACTCACTTCATGTGAACTCCACAGTATGTTCAGCCCATACCTGTTGGATGAGTTACAGCATGTCTTGCAGAAATTTATCTTGATCTTAACACTTCAAGTAAGACAAAATGAATTATGTCCTTAGCAAAGTTTTTCTAAGGGGTTAATTGCCCTCAAGATTAAAAAACAACAGATCACTTTCTTGGGGTTGGCTGGGGAGGTTTTTTTCTGTTTAATACTGCAGCAATGTTGCTTCTCATGCATCTCTTCTCCACACAAACTTTTCTCTCCTCATGTTTTCGTTTGAAGGAATTCAGGAGGAATTCTATATAGCTGATAATTACAAAAGGTATGTATGAGCATTCAGGCCTGCACTGTACAGATTTTTCTTAATCAGCCTTTAACTTTGTAACACATAATGAGAAAAAGAAGGGAGAAGGTCAAGTAAATATTGTTGATGTGTTTAAACTGATTTCTTTGGCCAGTCTGGAAGAACTCAAGGTTTCCTACAACTGCAAAACCTGAGTAATTTGGGGGTGTGGCCTGAAGCTGCAAATTGACTTATATGTAGCTAGTATTAGAGAACGTTTGAACTACTTCATATAGAGCTCTGTAGAGAAAAATTCTCTGCTTTCAAAACAAATAGTGATTGTGAATATTCACCTGTGATTCATGGCAAAGACATTTGAGGCAAAAGAGTAACTATTTTCCAAGAGGTGAACTGCAGTTAACTGGATTCAAGTTGGAAACCAAGGAACTTGAAATATTGCTTAGAGTGTGTGCATTTAGTTTCATGTCTTGTTAAAGATGGATTCTGCAGCAATCTGGCAAAGGGGGGAAATGGTTTTTTCTTTGAGGTAGTGCTATCCTTTGGAAATTTAACTGGGGAACTTGCTTATCTTTTGGAAGAGCCCAAATGCTCCTTTTCTCTTTCATGGGGAATACTGAATATGTTGCTCAAGGTTGAAAACAATGTTCATTGTAATTTGAAGTTGATGCCACAGCTAAAAATTTTTTTAGTGATGTGTGGCTATGGATGAAACACCCTATCTTATTGTAATTAATCAAGTTTTTATGAAGAGTCACTGCTTGGAAGCCCATGCATCAGGGCTTGTCTGTCTTCTTTAACAATCAACTGCTCCTTTACATAACTTGCTGCTGTACTAAATCTCTTTGGGAATTAATTATGTTAAAACAGATTAGATTGAGAGAAGGGTGTGCAGAAAGTGAAGTCTGAGGGAGGAATATCCTATTATATACTGTGACATACAATGGGTGACTATAGTTAGTCAGAACTACAAAGAAGTTGGACAAACACAGAGAAAATGTCTGCATCCCGAAAAGATTTTGGATAATAGTAAAATGCTTCCATTTTATGAAGGAAAGAAGTGGTTTCATACATCTGTAAAAAAATTTTATGGAAGCAATGCTGATTCTACAGCTTTGATGTGGCAACCACTGAAAAGCAATATCTGTCTGGAGTCGACTTTAGAAAGAATTTATATTGAAACTTCATTGTTTTCTCTTTGGTTCCATGTGGTAAAACTTATTGTCATTGTCAAATTCTTTGATTTTCTATTAGATGTTTGTACTGTAAGTTTCTCTAAAAGGATTAACTGCTTCTGATATTTAATATTTAGCCCACAGTATCAATTAGCTGATACTTCTTTACTCACCTTCACCTCTCTAATGGATGGTCAGAAAAGTATTCACAATATTGAAACCGAAATAGTATAGGTTTAGATTTTGTATTAGGATGAAATTGCTCCCTCTGAGGGTGGTGAGGCCCTGGCACAGGTTGCCCAGAGAAGCTGTGGCTGCCCCATCCCTGGAAGTGTTCAAAGCCAGGTTTTATGGGTCTTGAAGTAATCTGGTCTACTGGAAGGTGTCCCTGCCCATGGCAGGGGGGTCAGAACAAGATGATCTTTAAGATTCCTTACAACCCAAATAATTCCATGATTCCATGAATATTTACTCTAAAAGCTGTAATGAAAAATAGAAAAGCTGTTTGGGAATAAAAAGTACCATACAATGATAATTTGAACTTGTTTCACCAATGCACTTTAGTGAAACACTGCTGTTAAGAAGGAAAAGATTTATTGCCTAATGAAATACTTCTAGAGTTTCTGTCATAGCTGGAGATCAGCCTAAAACATTCCTGGACACAAACACCAGTGAAGAAGACACAAAGCTTTGTTGTACAACATAAGCTCAAGAATGGAAGTCAGTCACTAGAGAATTGCAGTTTACAATTCCTGAAGAACCAAAGTGAGTACATAAATTATCAGGGCAAAATAGGTTTCCAGCAACTCATGCATAGGCCAGGAGCACACAGGTACGTCCCTGAGCCAGAACCTGCTCTCACTAAAACTTCCTGGGGTGTGTGTGTGCCTGGCAAAGGCCAGACAGTGACAGCTACAGCCTCTCCTGGGCTCTTCATGAGTTCTCTTTTCCTACATCACTTCAGCAGGAGATGCCCAAGGCAAATTCAGCACCACAGGCAGCACAGCTGGTGGAGGTGTGCTGCATGAGCTGCACAGGGAGAAAGTGTTATGACATGGAGGTGAGCACACCAGGATTTAAAATAAAGGATTATGTTCAAATGGGTTTGTATGATATCAAGACTACGAGAGCAGGAAGAAAGTTGACTTCAGAACACCTATGGACAGGTGAGACAGCGGGGGCTTTGAATGGCCAAGAAACCATGGACAAAGCTGGCCCTGACAACAACCTTGCAGTTTGTCGCATAAAGAATGTTTTTCTGCACCTCTGCCTTCTTGTTGTAGCAGGTTTTGGTAATTTAACACTTTATATATGAGACATGAAGCTGAAAAAGCTTTTTATTTTTTTTATATTAATAGTTGGTCTTTTACCTCCTATTTTACTTCACATCAACTGTTACTCCTGTGAATGGACAAATAATTGCCAGATTCCTTAAGAGCTCATAAAAAGAAAAATAGTCAATGTAGCTATTGAAAAGGGATGACTGACTTATTTTTTGTAGTGAAGCAACTTTACTGAAAGCACAGAGATTTAAGGAGATATGGTGAAAATAATTATATAGTCCAGATAAATGTGAAGATTTATACTGTATCTATAGGCACAGGTAAATGTGCCTATAGATACAGTATAAATATTTGGATCCCCTCTTTTTTTTCACTGTCCAGGAAGCATTTCATTTCATGCAGTGGGGAGGTAGGAATAGAAGGTATCTGGGCATTGCTGAGGCAGAGGATGTAATTTAGGTCTGCTTGCAAGTGGCTGAGGTGGTGAATAAGAAGCACTTTGTGACACACCATCAGTTATTGTCACATGATCTGTTAATACAGTCATTTCTTTACAGAGACTGAAGTTCTGAGAATCACAAAAAAGAAAGGGAAGATTGGGGGCAGGGGGAGGAAGGAAGAAAGAGTTACAAGTTCTTTTATTACACCTCCAGAGTTTGATTCATGTCTACATTTTGAAAAATAGAAAAGGCTGTGAGAGGGTGGTTAATTCAGCTGAAACAAGGAGTTCATTGTAGATATCCTGTTCCTTTTGAAAGCAACATTAAAACTTGCAAACACTGAAGACTCATCATCATGCTTTATCCATCCATTACAGATGATGATTTGTTCCAAAAATATTATCACCTGTGTTCCTATGTTCTCCAGCTGATCTTCATTATGAAATCCTATATTATATTCTGCAGATATCCTATAATAGTCTGCAGAGCTGTAACCGTATTTTGAGAAAGGCAGTATATATCTATTAAGGAAATCAAGTTGAAGTAAATTTTATTTTCTTCACAGAAATATCTCAGAAACCATCCTCAAGGTTTATGCAAGACCATTTCATTTGGAAGTTTTCTGTTCTCTTTTGCAAGGCCAGATCTCATTTTGAAGTTATCTAGAGCAACCTTTCTACTGGTATCATTTGGACTACTATGTGTTAGCAACTGAATAGCAAACACATGGAGTAGAAAGTAGTCTTACCTATGAATATCTGTTTCTGCTATTTTGCAATATGGCTTATAGCTTTCCTTTCTTTATATATCATATAAAATGACATGTATCATTATTGTACTTTTTAATGGACAGATTATTTAAACCTGCTTTCTGTAATTCCAATTAAGTCATGGTCCTTGTTTCTGCAAGTCACCAGCGTTTCCCATCTTTCAAATCAGATTTCTATTTATTGACATTTAAGTTGTCTTGCAAGCATATCTATACCATGTATAACACAGACCTGAAATATAGCTGAGTTTAATCTTATCAAGCCAATTCAAACAACTGAAGTCAAAAATTCAGTTAGAAGATGTGCATCTGATTTGTACTCTCCATCAAGACTCCATTTTATAACTGCACCCTATTATTTGTTATGCCTCCTCCCAAATTTTAATTTTCTGTTTTCTCTCTCTCATATTTATGTCTGATTTGTTTCCCTTTACATGTCTGGAAACTCTCTTTTCTTTTCAAACAGTTTCATTTTCTGATTGGTACCTATGGGTGGATTCCACCTACGACTACTCTTTGCCACAAAATGGAAACAAATATTTTCTATTCTGTATGGAGCCATGGTTCAAATCCATCTAACTGCAATGAGAGTGCACTCCTCCTCTGTGAGAATCCTCTGAAGAGTGCTGCTCAGCTCTAGCTCGTTTGCATAGAGATAAAGCAGCATATTTGTATGCAATATGAGCAATGTGGGGGTGGTGTTTAATGACTTACATTAGCCATCAAAAGATTCTGCGTGGTTTCAGTTCAAAAATTATTCTTCCTTTAAACCCCAGTGCTTTGCTCCTCTTTCTTGGGGTCCTTGTCCACGGCATGCAATGGCACATGGTGCAGAAACTCTGCAACTCATGCCAGCCTTACCTGATATATCAATGCTATACCCAAGCTAACAAGCCTTATTCCTCAGCTGGTCTCGCTCATCCCCAGAGTCTTGCGTGATCAAATCTGTGTATGTGGAGTGAACTACAAAACAAAAATTTTGAGAGGGACTGTAAATTTCTTTGTGTTGTGCCACTATTGGTTTTCATTTTGAAAATCATTTCTCAAGAAAAAAGACATAAACATGGCGACAATCCATGTTGAAAACATTGAGTAAAGCATTTTGTATTATTTGCATCATTTAAAGTAAGACTGTGCCTTAATTTCTTCTAGTTAAAAGAGATAGTATCCAGGCCAGTGAAAAATATGATACAATTTCTATTCCACTTGAATGTTTTGCTGTAACTATGCTCTCCCATTGAAACAGTAATAATGCTCTATAATAAAAAAACTTTAAAATACTTGGCTCCACACACTGAGACTGTCAATTCACTAGTCTCAAAGTCCTTTTCAGTGAGGGAAGTAGTTTCTGCCATTTCCAGGTGGGGCAAATTTCAAACTAATTAATATTCCCAGCACCTTATGAAGAGAGCACTAATAATATTCCCATTTTGCTGATGGAGTAGCTAAGGTACAAGGAGACTAATTTATTTGCATAAAGTCATTCTGGAATCAATGGCAAATAAGAGAATAAATAACAGATATTTTTTAACCCCCAAAACAATTTTCTAACCACAAGATGTTCTCTTTTTCCTCAATAATAAAGTTAAATATGTGAAGTAAAATAATTAAGTTGTTCTACAGATTAAATTCACAGTAATAACAGATGTTCAACAGTTTTTAATTTCTCTTTTTGAGTAATGTGGTCTGTGTACTGCCTGAAGCAGGATTTAATTTGTCTCGTTGCGTTATCAGACAACTAAGCTGCTGTCAAAACAGGCAGATCAGGAATTAATGAAAACATTTCTCTGTACAGTTCTGTGATTATAGTACAGACAGCTGTATTTTAATTTCCGAACGTTTAAGTTTCACATGAATAGATTTCAGTCTTAAACTAAAATCAGATAAGAATAAGGGCTAAAGCTCACTTCACATCTGAAAATCTGATCTTCTCATGAGAAGGAGTGAATCTACACAGAGACCCACATAAATGCTCATTAATAATCACATTTCCCCAAAACCCTATCACAATTGGCACTAAGTGAAACCTTTCTTTGTTGACTGGTCTCAACAGCCAGCACAGGGATACACAGCAGAAGATTTTACGCCCCACACATGAATACTTCAAAAACATATTTAAGCCACAAGGATTAGTAGCTGCCTAAACTACGCTACTATACTTACAAAAATCTGTATGACCTGGACTAAGCTATCTTCTTGCTTCTCTCTCATTGTAGGTCTATGCCCTTCAGTCTTGTAGAGTGTTCAAATCAGTGCACCGTGCTTGGGGAGAAAAAAGGATGATAAATGCTCCTCAGGGCATTTTGCTCTCATCATGAAAGAGAACAAACTTGTAGTCTGGAATTACATGGTCTAGTTCAAACCAGTTGTATGTAATTTAGAAACAGTGTTAAAGGCTAGTGAATTCTGTGAAAAGCTAATGAAATCCAACTTTCTTAATATGTCCTTTTTAATAAAAGCAGAGATTTAAGCCTTAGGTCCTCAAACGCAGCCTTTGGGAAGTGCCTCTCCCTGTATTCTTTACAAGGAGAACCAGAAACATTTTGGTCCTGTTATAAAGAGGAGAACTTTGGCTGCATTTTTCAGATGCATCTGTTTGTCACAGAGTTGATAGCTGTCAAACTCCACAGAGATACACAGTCAGCCATACTCATAACACTAGATTTAGTTTGAAGTTTTGGGTTATTTTTTTTTTAACTTTAACACTGCTCCTTCTCTAGTCCAAATTAGGATTATTGGTACTGGATTCTGTAAAGCCCTTACTGACCTGATTGGTTTTGTGGTTCTTGGACTTCTGTTTAAGCAATCTCCCTTTTTCCTGGCCATATATTCTTTCCTGCATTATCCCTTAGATTATTCTGTGGCAAATAATTGTACTAGCACACAGAGATGTAATGGGAAACTAATCTGACTGAAATACAGTCCAATCTATCCTCTCCCTTCCTCCTGTTAAAAAAAAAAAAAAAAAAGAAAGAAAGAAAGGAAAAAAAGAATTTATTGTGCTGGCACAACAGTGATAGCAGAAGTTAGAGAGATACTGACTGTATTTGTCCAACAGAAACATTTGTTCTACAACTGTTTCAGCCTGGGTCAAAGCCCATTCATGCTACATTTACTACCTGTGTAGTAGGTATTCAGGTACTTAGTGTGAAAAAGTGCAGTGATCTCTGTTCCCTTTCAATTTTTCATTATTTTCTGATAGCTTGAAAATTTTCAGTGCTTCACTCACCTTTAATGCTACCAGAATATGAATTCTGATTGGAGGTTACATATTGATGCAAGTAGTACTTCTCAGATATTTTGCTTCCAAGGAAGAAAAAACATCACCAAAGTCATATACCTTAACTAATGAGATCTCTATTATCCACTTAAGGCAGTTAAATCAATAATTGTATTTGGGGAGACAAAGAAATGTGGAAGATACTTTTTCCTTTTATTGCAATACGGAGATTGAAAAAAGCAGAGAGGATGCAAGGTTACAGCACACTTAAGAATTAAAGATTTGTTTTGTAGTGTTGCTTTCTTTGTTTATTAAAAAAAAACTTGTATGAGAGTTCTCCAACATTGTTAAAAGTTCTCAAACATTTTTAAGCATTCTCCAACATTGTTAAGCATTCTCCTAGGAAGGAAATTAATTAGTACACTGAAACATTCAATTGTCCTGAAGGTAAGATGTATTTTTCTCTTTCAGAAACTTTATTCATAGTCTCTCTCTTTCTTCCTCGTGTATGCAAAAATGAAAAATATTTTAATTGTTTATTTACACCATACCTATGCTGGAAGAAACAACATTAAAGTAATTTTTTTATTATTTTAAGCCATGTTGAATCCATGTGTTCATCCAGTCCCAGACAGCTGTTTAGAAATTTAACTGTCTGGCTGTTGACCAGAATAGATGGAATGCCCTTTATATAACATTCCTGTAAAATCTGTAGTTGTGCACCAAAATCAATAAATCTTGAAGAGAAATGAAAAGCTGAACTTCAGGGTTGCAAGATATCTCAAAAAACATGTCCTCTGTTTTTCACCCTTCTTCCAACCTTAGAATTTAATATATGTGTTGGCTCCAAGTAACTAGAATATTCACTTTAAATCCAAAGGTCACAGCACTGTGGCTTGATAACATACCATTCTTGATTGCTATTTGAACAAAACAAAAAATGCTGTTTGGCATAGTCAGAAGTAGAAAACCAAAATTATAGACCACAATAAAGTCTGCCTGTAATAATCTACAGTCTTTAAGAAGAGAGAAAACATATGCTGTGATTTCAGTGTTCTCAGCTTCACTGGGGTGCACCAGCAAATAGCATTTTCCTTCTTTCACTTTCCAGTCCAGTCACTTTGTTAATATCTAATTATAAACCTGCAAATATAAAACTTAGAAGTTGCTGTTCAGCATTTCCAGCTCCTCTGCTGCTGCACCTCTGTCCATCCTTACGAGGGCTCTTCACCACCCATGGCACAGCCCCTGCCCATGGGCACTCAGCCCTCTCAGAGGGAGTGGATGGGATAATAAGTATGACCAAAACGTGTCATCTCCTGGGATGCAGCTCTGTGTGAAAATCCTGAGGAGCACTTTTAACAAAGAGATTCAGTCAGAGGGACTGAACTATTCCAGTTGAGGAAGAGAATAGGACAAGGAAGGAGACAAATAGAATAGGAAAATGCAAGGACCTAAGGAAGACAACCATTTTGTGAGCAAGGTACAACTATTCTGAGATTAAAGCTGGTTGTAAAAAGCTTCAGCTTTCTCTCAAACAGTTCTCTCTGAGATACTAAGGCACACACAGTGTGACTGACAGGCATCCGTCTCTACCTGTAAGGACAGTGCAGTTATTACAGCAAAAACCTAATCATTGCTGGAAATGGTAATAATTCTATCTCATTGTATAGCTGTCACAGAGTGGGTGATGCTGCAGCCACTGAACCCTTCTATGCAGGAGGCTGATGTAACCAAAAAACAATATTTAGACCTTTTAAATCCCTTACTGTCTGTTATTTATGTGGTACCCCAAGACATTTATTTTCTGGATGGTCCAACATATCTTCCCACTAAACTGTTGTTTACTTTTACTGCATCCCATATGAAAGAGTGAATATTTCCAGAAACAAAATATGAATTACTGGTGAGGCTGGGTGAGGTACAGAGTTGTGTGCAGTTGGAGACAGGAACCAGGCAGCGCTTTCTTGTGCAAAGGAGTGATTTAGGTCCTGCTAATTAACTCCTGGTGGTGTTAAGGAAAATTTTTCTCCTCCTTGCAGTCAATAAAATAATGAGGATCTGGTTAAACAAGTCCTTCACAGCTGGCATACCACAGAGCTTAACAGATCAAGGAAATGCATTCCAGTGGTCCAAATCCTTTCTCCATGCCCATCTGACAATCTTTAAATACTTAGCAAAAGCTTGTACATGTCCTTGGACACCACTGAGGAGTCTCTGAGTTGTGGAAGATAATTTACTCAGAATGCCCACGTGAGCTGTAGTGACTGTGTGAAACTTAAGCCAGGGTTTGGGATGCCCACTGCATTCACTTCCAATCCTCCCCCTAAAGCCAGATCTACTCGTGTCACAGCTTGTGCATCCACATACTGACAAGCCCACCACACCAGCACAGGCCTTTCTGTCCCCTGGAGTGCCTGCACACACAGCTCTCAGTGCCTAAGCTGTGGCCTCTCCAGTAGCCACCACCAAGCAGCAAAGCAGAATGGTTTTATCAGCTGAACAGGAGCAGCTAAGCCAAATTTAGCGTCCACTGGCACCCCTGGAGCCAGACCTCCCACATTGTTCAGCAGCATCTACAACCTGTAATTTCTATTATGAAGCATGCAGATTTTCAAATCAGGGTTCTGCTAATCGGGAAAAAGGGGGTTCTGCTGTAGATGTCTCCTTGCCCAAGTCTTGTCTCCACGCACTCTCCCATGTCTGACAGATGCAGAGAATGTGTTCAAAGGAGTTTTGTGAGACCTTAGTGCAAAAAGGAAAGTAGAACAATTCAACAGCTTTTGCTGCTGTAACATCAAATCTTGACTACAAATGTTCATGTTTGATGATGTCCTTTACACTCGCTGCCCTGAAGCCTTAGAAGCAGAGCTCATTGATGTGATGACTGCCTCCAACTGCTGTGGGGGTAGCTGAGAAACAAGTAACTGGCAGTGAGGGAATCATCTGTTCAAAACACAAACATTGGGGGTTTAATGCCATAAAGATACCAGGTTAAGTAAACCATAACTGTTATATTTTCTAGTGCCTGGTTTGCTGTACATATAGGCAACCCTCTTATAAAATCTTTTGTTATGAAACTGCAGGTCAAGAAGCAACATGCAGAAACTGATGCCCAGGAAGTTCCACCTGGACATGAGGAAGAACTTCTTCACTGTGCATGTGACTGAGTACTGAACAGATCACCCAGAGAGGTTGTGAAGTGTCCCTCACTGAAGATATTCCAGAGCCATCTGGACACAATCCTGTGCCATGTGCTCTGCAATGACCCTGCTTGAACAGGGAGGTTGAATCAGATGACCCACTGGGGTCCCTCCCAACCTGACCTATTCTGGGATTCTGAATATGAGTAATAAGAATGTTAATTTCTTACCCAACCAGCATTTGGTATAATGGGCACATAACAATTCTTGATTATCTTGTTCCAGAGTGTCTCAGATGAACTAGAAAAGCTTTAGGTAACTCCCTTTTCTATGTGTAAGAGTATGTTGGGGAATAATGCTTTCAGGTCCTCGTCTGGAGACAGATATGTTCTTGTCCACAGTTTATCAGCAGAATCAAACTCACATGCAAGTGCAACATGCAATCCACACCAGTGCCACCTGTTTCATCATTTCACAGCAGCCATTCACAATATCTCACTCTAACTGGCAAGGGCCAAGGAAAAGCTCAATGTTATTAGGCTAAGAAAGTATACATTTTTTTCTTAAAATAGGGGAAAGAAGGGAAAGACTCAAACTGGTTTATGAAGAAAAAAAACCACATGGGTCAATACCAGAAATTAGACATCATAATGGATAGCCTGTTCATTTAGAAACCAAATTTTTCTCATTTAAGATTACCAGTACAAAAATCTATTAAATTTTAAAATTCAGCACATCAAAGGATATCTACTTTTCTTTTTCCCTGTAGTGTTTGTTCATAAAGTGCCATTTAGTATAGCTTCAATCTCAAAGGCCATGCTCACACAACTTTGCAATATTTTATATGTTATAGCTTCAATTCTGCCCCCTGTCTCAGGTTCCTATGGGTAATTTGTGAGGGGTGAGAGAAATACAGTGGGAGGGGTTATTTTGTTGTGGATGTTCCTTCCCGAGAAGTGTTCAAGAACAGGTTGGACGGAGCTCTTAGAAACCTGGTCTAGTGGAAGGTGTCCCTGACCAGGGCAGGGGTGTGGAAATAAATGAGCTTTAAGGTCCCTTCCAATCCAGGCCATTCTATCCACAATTCTGTGAAATTACCCTGCCAAACATGGCCTACAAGAAAATGGGTTTGTGGAGTCACATTAACTTCTGATTCCAGGGTGAAATTACCCCCTTCAAAAGACTTCCTGAAAATGGACAGAAATAAGTGTTAGGTACTTTCTCTGTTACCTGTCTCCATACCGCAAAGCCATTGTAAATTCTGTGTTTTCAATGTTCTCCAAACCCAGATTAAGATCAGTAAACCCAGATTTTTTTAATTAATTGTGAACTGATGTATGAACATATTTTTTTGGACAGCTTTTTTATGCAGGCAAAGACGAAAAGTTTTGAAAGGAACATTAAGTAGTAAATTGCTCTTCTGCCAACCTGTTCAGCCCTGTCCTTCTGTGCAAACTGGGAAGCGTGGAGCAGAGAATTCCTCCTCCCCTCTGAGAGGACAGCAGGGATGGGAAATGATCCATCCTCCCTGGAAGCTCATCAACATCCCAGGCTCTACTGACGCAGCAGCTGAAGGGAGGAGAAATATCCAGTCTGGCCCAGCAACCTGACCTGGCCCTGGGGCAAAGGAGAATTTCCTCATCCACAGCCAGTGTTTGGCAAAGGATGGTCCAACTCACAGGCAGTGAAAGCTTTGCTTATTAACCTTCTAGAATTCTCTTGAAAAATGCCTTTTTCTGACATGGGGAGTGGTTTTTTAACCCATTTGTGTTTTTATAGGTCAGAAAGTATGGAGACTGAACTGACCCACCTCACTGTCCATGTGGCCTGGGACATGTTCATTGAAGTCAGTGCTTGGGAAAACAACTGTGAGAACACCAGCCAAGAAACACAACAGGGCACCTTCTGCTTCTTAATGAACAATGTCAGTGTATTGCTGTAATAAATAATGGCTGTTTTAATGTCATTATTTTAATTGCAAGGAAGGAAAAACATCTTATTCTGAAAGGCACTAAACCTGTATGTGCCAACTACTGACCTGCTAAAGAGAGTTTCTACTGTTGGGACTAGACAGAGGATATTCTCCAAAATATAACTCGGTTCTGGAAACTTTATCATAGTTCACTTCTGTGCTATCTGATTTATAGTTCAGCTACTTGTGATAAATAGGTGGTGTTAATCTGTATAAGCAGACTGCCTGTTCTGATAGGACAGCTTGCTTGCAGAACCTGACAAATTCCACCAGGTCATTTGTATACTGGCTTTACTTGTAATTATTAACATTAGTTCACAAAAGAACTGAATTCCTTATCACTGATGCTCTTCTTTTATGAGTCCCTACTCTCCAAAAATTTAAGCCTTTAGCTTTCCAGCAATGTACTCTGCCTTTACTGGCATTGCTCAAGCCTTGTCTTGGAAACTTCTTTGGTTTTCCCTCAATAATTTGCTAAAAGTACTACCATGTGTAGACCTAATGTAGCAAAATATTTTACAATACACTTAAAATTAATCCTACAAACCTAAGAAAGAAAAATGAGAATTTTTCTTTCTAAAAGAAAAGGGGGGAAAAAAGAAA
>VYXB01009819.1:9847-64053 GCA_013397135.1 Pachyramphus minor | reverse complement strand
GATTCTATGATTCTAAAACTCAACAGAAGATTTTTTCACACCTTTTGAATTTGAAGAAGATTGCTGTAAAGAAGTTCAAAAAAGAAATGCTCACACTAAACCACATGAACCACTAAAACTTATTCATAAAAGCACTTCACATCAAAAGACCTTGGTGTGCTCTAGCTCACTTCAGGTTTCAGCAGTACTTAGTCCTTGCCTAAGACTGGAGCAAAGCTTGGTGCCAGCCTACCTAAAATGGGAGGCTGTGTGTGTTCAGACATAATACAATCCTTTTATTGAGCCAAACAATTTTTCCTTGGGTGGCTTGGCTGTGTAGGCTATTAGAGGACATGGAGTTGACAGGCCACAGCAGCATCTGTTTTCTTGAGAGAGGGCTGGCAAGGAGTAGGAAGCAGATTGCAAAGCTTCACCTTGTCTTTTAAGCAGTGAGGCAAAGGTGTCTAAGGCAGAATGGTAGAAAACACACGTGTGTTTCCTCTGTTTGCCAAATATCCACAACATTACTTGAGAGAAATGTCACAGGCTGGTGCAGAGTTAGATTTGGAAGTCTCAAGGTACACATCAGCTACCTAGGCAAAGTAACATTCAAGTATGCATTCCCTTTGTAATAGGATTTAGAAGGGCCAAGAAACAAGTACATTATCCTGTCAATACTACGATGTCAGCACATGGAAATGCCTTGTAGGTCATGCCCTGCAGAAAAACAGTTTCTCACTTTCTGCAAAACATATTCACTTAATATTTGGGATAATACAAGCCTCTTACATATTTCTCAGTAGGAACTAAGTCTCTTTTACAGAGAAGATGCCATCCCTTTGTGCAGCACTGGCAGTGAAGTAAAAGGATTCAGGCTGCCTGATTCCAAACACCCTTTCCAACATGCTGCCACTACATAGAAAGTAGGAACCCAGATCTCAGCCAAGGCCACAGGTTAGATGTGCAGATGTGCCCTTTCCTGCAGGTGTAAACTGTTGAGAATGAGTGGGTAGGTGTGTACTGCAGTTCCTGTGTTTAGGGACATTTACCTTTGCCTACAAAGCACAGCCACATATTTCTGTGACAGGAGGATTTGTCTTGTCTCCCCACATTGAAGAATAACCCTTGCTGCCAGGTTCCAGCTGGACACAGGAATGCTGTGCAGTTTCTAGCTGTGGTATTCACATAGCCCTTACCTCTGATAACAGGGAGTGAGGGAGAGTCTGGGCTGATAGGACCTCATGGGTTGGTTTACATCAGTATCACTTACTCAACCTCACTATAACTTTCTGCGGTTCTTGTAAAGGAGACAGTATAGAAATACAAATATTCATCCACTCCCTCTTTTCTCCTTTCCAGAAATGCCTCACTTCATCTTTAAGAAGTAAAAACAGCAAGAGGGAAAAAAAAAAGACACTGCTCTGTTGCAACATTAGGCCAGCGTAAGCAGTGACAGCACCCACATGAAATATTTTACCATTAATGGCTCCAATAGAAATCCTTCTGGATGATCTATGGAAGCCCTGCAATCAGTAATAGCCTAAGCTTTGCTCAGCCCTGTTTCAAAATGATGGTTCTCTGATGAGAGGGGAGTTGCCCTCACTTGTACCATCAAATTTAGAAATCCATTTAAGTCCTTTTGATGTTATTTGAATGATCACTTCTGGTAGGTTATAAAAGAAATGCAGCTAAGCCACATTTGTTTTTTCTGTGATGTTTGGAAAGTGTAAACACTTAAATCATCAACCAAGTGCATATCATTCATATTCACCATACCTTTTAAAAGCATACTTAGCATACCACTGAGAAAGATTACTCTGCTGACAGAAATCAAGTGTCTGGATTAATTTAAAGGAGTGCATTTCACAATCCATCATTCCAGAATAGGAGAACAAGGAACTGCTCAGTTAAATTAAATGGTGAGGTACTCTGGAACAAATTAAAGGAAATTCATCTCTGCACCATGTCTAGTCCAGACGTGTAATTCGGGGCTGATGCTATTAAAAGCCAAGCAGTCTAGCTGGGTTTCATAAAGAATGAATCATTTTACAACTAATATTTATTTGCACTCTTGCACAACATGAGAAGCAGCAGGATTTGTGGCTTGTAAGACGAGCTGGCAGCTTCAGGCCAGCACTGTTCAAGGACTTTTTGAAGGAGAACAGGTGTGTAAAACCAGTCTGGGAATGGTGGGGCAGAAGCAAAGCCCTCCTGAGCCAAGTGTGAAGAAAACAAAGAGGATGCTCCCTGCTCCCACCGTGGTGTGTTTGAAGCAGCAGCAGGGCCTTCCCACAGCAGGTCACTTCAGGGACACTCCCAGGACTCTTTGGGGACACCATCACTGCATTTGGTCCATGTGGGTCAGCAAAAGGGCTCTGTGTCACACCCTGCCCCATTGGTTCCAAAGGGGTATTCTGGGCTGCCCCCTGAGAAAAGGATTTTACCCAACACCCCAACATGCAGAGACACTCAGGCTCAGCAGGACAGGTGATATCCTGAGGAATATCAGAGTATCATCCTCATATATGTGACAGCATTCCAGGCAAAACATGAGCATATTTCATTTACATTCCTTTCCCCAGCTAGGTCATTTAGGCAGTGAACAGCAGAGTACAGCTGATCAGGTACCAGGAAACCTCAAAGTGCCTTGACAAAGAGAGGAACTCAGCTTTCCAGAATCCACAGGTACTGGTGACTGGGACGTGGCTGGCACAGGGACAGGGATGGGTGGTCTCCTCATGGCTTTTCCACACTTCCACACCATCATCTCCCAGCCTGGCAGGTCACAGAGCTGCCTCTCTGCCCACCTTCCAAATGTGCACCCCCTTGTCACCCCCTTGTCACCAGGGGCTGGGGCTGTGTCCCTGAGGAGGAATCCTCCTATTTTCCCATCTGTTTTGTTTTGCTCTCTTGCTTCCTTTTTCTCACACAAGCTCTGTCTCACACACAGACCCATCCTGGTGCAGAGGAAATGTCTCACACCCCACACTCCCCATGCCAGTGGAGGAGCCTGCTGAGGACTGGGAACATCCCAGCTACCCATTAGTGACCTGGATGGTTTAGTGGCAGAGCAAGACCTCAGCCAGGGCCAAGCATTACAGAACTCCTCATGGCACAAAGCTGCCTTTTTCCAGGCAGGGCAGGCACTGGAAGGAGAGCAAAGTTGTCCCTGTGGACTGGAGCTCAAAGGAAATCTGCAGGAGAGCCAGCAGTGCTGCTCTGCCTTCTTTCACTGCAGGCTGGGGTTGGGTAACTCTTCTCCACAGAAATCCATGCCTACAGGCAGGTGTGCCTGGGAGAGGCTGTCTCTCTAAGCTGAGAAGTCAGGCTGTGAGTCAGACCTCCTACAGCCTTGCAACCATGAAGTAACAGCCACAAGCTATGACCTGAAGCTTGTCCTGGTGCTGCCATTAGCAAACATGCCAAGTGGATTTCATCTTTGGAAGCAAGAGCTTATTCCTCTCTCTGTGTCCAACCCTAGCTCGTAAATCTCATGCAATAATCATCTTGAGAGTTAATATTTCCATAAATTCTGGTTTCCAAAGTGCTGTGCTTCTCTACAGCAAAAAAGGCATCTCAGTTCCCCAGGTTCTACCTGCACACTCCAGAAAGAACCAAAATACAGGGGAAGGTGTTTCTCTGAGGAGCTTTGCTGAATGGGAGAAGGCAGAGTGAGAGAGGAGACATTCACAAGGTCACACAGTGGGTGAGTGAACGGGCAAAACCAAATACAAACCCCCTTACAAACCCCCCTCCCCTGCCACACACTGCCTTTTCTGAAATCAGAAAAACACCAGCATGGGAGATCCTTTCCCTCATCTTAGTGTGATTAATCCTTATCTGCTGTAACTGCTGAGATACCAACCATTTGTTTTTATACATTTGGCAAAACACCTTTTCCCTTTATTGCCTTGGCCAAAATCAGCCCGATTTTTCAGGTCGATTGGGCGTTTGGCAGTAACGCTCCTAAATGGCCCTGCTGCTGTAGGGTGGCCAAGCACTGGCACAGGGAGATTTATAGCAGTGAGCCCCAGGTAAGGATGCTCCATTTTCCTGCAGACTGATTAGCACTGTCTATTCCAGTGATCTAAGTGGTTTTTTTTTTTTCAAAGAACACATTTGAAGAGCTGAAATGGATACACACTGTCAGCTCCTGGCGGTTTAAGTGCAAACAGCTGCCCTGAAAGCTTCGTGCAGCACCACAAAGAGATGAGCCTCTATGAAAGCTAGTCAATCAAAGGAGATAAATCTTTGTGTCACTTCCAATTATTGGGATACTCCAGTTAACTCAGGGAATCATAGACATTAGACTGGCTCTAAATGCCCATGTGGTTGGGACTATACCATTGCTCCTGGGAGGCAATTTCACTGTCTGACAGATCAAGAGGCTTTTCTCAGCTAGTTAATTCCAATTAAGTTTTTCCTTTCAATTTCATCCTCCTATCCATTATCCTGAGTCAGGTACCCCTCACAATTCCTTTCCTGCCATGCTGCTCATGCCGAGAGTCCTGGAAATGGTGATGTTATTACAAGTACCTGGTGATGACACCCAGGAGGCCTCCCAGTGCTGTAGCCTCAGAACAAAGATGATTTCTGCCTTAAGGAGCTTCTTCCAGCTGCTACAGCCTTGAAATAAAGCTCTACACTTCAATTTAGGTACACCAGGAACTTGCCCTCCTTGTGTTTTGCCTTTTGTCCTCTGATAAGCTTTGTTTCTTCTGGCTCCCCTGAGCTCAGACAGCAATCAAAGTGTAAAGAGGATGTGTTTAGATGGTGTAACTCTAAAAAAGAGCTGCTGCTGCAGAATTACCTCCTGATACTTTTCTAGGAGTCCACAAGTGTCCTGGAAGATGTTGTGAGAATAGATAACACAACAGAAAAGGTTATATTGCTGTGTCATGAACTTCATATAAAGCAAAATCACAGGGGATTACATTAAATAATTCCTTTCCTTGGCTCCTCCAAAAAGTAACAGGAATGGCTGCACACTGCAAAGGGGATGGGATTCATTGGTGCCTTATCTCTGATATCAAAATGGGCTCACACACCTGCCCTTCCCTCAACCACATTGCTGCCTCTCTCACACGCTCAGGAAGACAAATGCAATTAAACAATCTGTAAACATATTTCTCCAGCTCAGGAAGGTCAAGGAGTTTGCAAGTTTATTTCAAGAAACAAGAGGAATTTAGCCCTTTATTCAGCACAGCAGAGAGCATCAAAGGATGGCAAGCTCCTTTGAGGAATCAGGTCCCCTTACCAGAGGGCAGGGGTTCCAGGGATAAAGGGTGTGCACAGTCAGGTCAAGGTTGGAGCTCCAGCCTGGATTTACACCAGTGCAAAGGAAAGTACTACCCAGCCCAGTATTTACGTTATTCAGGCCAAGGAAAAAATGTAGTGGCAGCTGTGAACAGTTTAAATATCCAAACCCTGATGGGAGGACCTTCATGCAGGGGTTTGGTTTGTTATTGCAGCTGACTCTCTGTATCTCCTTTATCTTTCTTTTTTTTTATTATTATTCCTTTCAGAGATGTTTGACCTTAAATGCAAAAGGATAACGTGGGTCAGGAGGAGTGTTTATTATGCATGAGTTATTTTTCTTTCATGTTAGCAAAATCCTTTTGTAAAAGTTGGCAGCAGTCCCTGTTACAGCTAAATTTTGGACCCATGGGTGATCTGGAATTTAACATTATTTATGTCTCAGTATAAAAAAAGCAGTGGAAAGGAAGCAAATTCAAAGAAAATAATCAGAGCACAGCTGAGGTCTGTAGCTTTACTTATTTAAACCACTCAAGTCTATCACTGCCCTCACAACTATTCCAGGGGTTTGAGGCTTGCTGTGTAGAAGCTGGAGGATTTGTAAAAATCACTTTTCTGACACAACCTGCTCTCAGCACCAGCACACTGATGGCAGTGCAGAGTTGTTGCAGCTTAAACCCTTTGCACTGCAGGTACAGAGGGGAGCACCAAGTGGGGAGCAAATCCTGCTGCTGCTATCCCTGAGGTCCCACTCCAACCCCCTGGATTTTCACTGGGTGGGGGTGACAGGCAGCCAGACCTGCAGTCCTCTCTCCCTCTGCCTGGTGTGTGGCTCCTCAGCAATTCAGCCCCTAACTCCAGGCAGCTGTTTGTATCTTAACTGCTGAGTATGAACACGAACTGAAGTTCAGCCCCAGGCTGCCAGTGCTGTCCAGGCTGGGGTCACTGCAGGGAACATCACTCCTGGAGGGTGGGGTTGCAAAGAACATTTTTAGGAAGGGGTTATTTTTGTGTGCTTATTCCCAGAATGGTCCCAGGGTAAACCCGTACTGGCTGTTTTTCCAAGCCTCATTTACTCTCAATCAACATACGCAGAGGCACAAGTTCTTAAAATATTCAGGAAACAGGTTTGCTCCTTGTCCATGCTGTTTCATAGCAATCTTCAACAAAGTTAAAGGAAAAACCACAACTGCTCCTTATACAAATATGCACAAGAGAAAATGCTCTCAAAAACCTTTCACCATCACAGTCAGGGGTCAACCCCAGAGGCAGGATAAGCTCTGTCCACACTTCTCCCTTGGCCACCCGTTCTTCTAGCAGACCTCTCTGCAGACACCATTCCCTGATTCCACAGCTCACTCCTGCAGTGCACAGAACATAGAGGGAGCACGAAAGCACCCCACAGCCCCTCCAAAATGTCCCCAGGTATCTAGGGGCTGCTCAGCTTGAGGTTGAGAAGAGCTGTTTAAGTTTTTGAGGGAGAACACCTTTAAATGCACAATAGTTTTCACTTTGAGGCGTCCTCCCCCTCCAGCACGAGCAGACATTAAATATGTGCATACTTAGTGCTCTGCAAGCTCCACAGCCATCGGGTTGGATCAGCAAGGGGAGCTTGCCTGAGTAATTCAGGTGTCTGTGGAATGTCAGACCCTGCAGGTACAGCTGGGGTGACATTTTCAGAAGTAGCTACATTTCTCAGACTCTTCAAGCTCCATTGAAACTCGCTTCAGGTGAATTTGAATGGATCTTAGGCCCCCAGATCTCTTTTGTATTTTAAGTTGGCTTCTATCTTTAAATTTTGCAATAAATAACGAGCAGACTCTGCTTGGAAAGTTGGGAGCAGAGAGGGAGTTTGGATAGCATGATCATGAGCGTAAATGAGCACAGCTCCTTTGAATATTGAAAGTGTATTTAACGTGGTGCCCAGGGTCACACAGCAAATCAATGGGCAAAACTGAATCAAAGCCCTGAGGGCACATTACTTACAATCAGATGCAGGAGTAATTGAGTAACTGCACAGACTTAAAAGCAGCATTACATCAACTTAACATATGGCTAGAAAGGGGCTTGGGGAGGTTCAGTGATTTGCTGCAGGGGAGAGAGAGTCAAGAGCAGGGCTGACATTGGACTTGAACAGCTAATATTGCACAGGTAACCTGGCACTGGGAACTCTGCTGCTATTTATACTCCATAAAACTTCTGATTTTAGTGCTATAGTTTTCAGCATCCACTGCTGGGAGCACTAGGAGTCCCCCACTTGAAGGACAAATCTTGCTGACTATTGGCACTATGTTGGGAGAATCCAGGATGACAGATGCCCAGGCTCTGGTACCTGGCACAACACTGCTGGGTAGGTATGTCCCTGTGCCTGGTAGTGAGAACATGCCCCTTGGCTGCTGAGCTCCAACATGAGCTGCTGGCCCAGCAGTGTGATACCAGCCCTACCTGGCAGCCATTTGCCTCTCATTTCAGCTGTCAAAATTATATTCATGCCTGTGCAGTGTTTCCTGTTTCCTAATTTGGATGGTTCCCTCGGTCATTTTTCCACTAAAATGCTCAAGCATTTTTTTGAAAACATCTAAACAGGAAGAGACCTGACCTCTCCTCCTTGAACATCGTGTGCTCCCTTCTCCTGGCAGCAGCAGATCCCTCCTGTGCCAGCTGCTGTGGCAACTCCTGGACAAGCTGAGGGTGGATCCCATACCTTGGGACTGCATGTGGGCTCTGCTTCTGTGTATGGGTTGTCTTGAAATGCTCAGCAGTCTTGGGATCCCAGTCAAAGTCCTTACTCTTCACATCCCCTCATTCCAGCTCACTGCCCTGCCTGAGCATGTAGGTGGATCCCAGGTCCTGGCTGGCTCCTGGTTGTGGAGATCTCCATCAAGGGGAAAGTGCCCATTGATTCACCTGGTCTGATGCTGAGCCAGACACTTAATTCAGGCAGACACTGGGCAGCTCCTCTCCTCTGCTCTTTCACTGGGCACAGAATGGTTTTGGGGCTTGTTCCCATTTGGAGACCTGCTGGCTGCAGGGCATCCATCATCCTGCCTCCTCATCTGGAGCAGGGGCAGCCCTGAAGCAGAACCATCACAGTCCCTGCCATCCAACTGCTTCCAGCAAAGGCCCCAAGGAGGAATTTCTCTTTCCCTGAGCTGGACAAGCTCTACACCCCAGGAGCCCAGTCTGTCGTCACAGTCCCTCACTGTTGAGACGCTGGGTGCAGCAGGCACAGGAGCCCTGTAAGTTGTGTGCGCACCCAGCCCAGCCCCAGCCCCACTGCAGGACCCACAGACATTCACAGGATGCTGGGTGGGGGGCCTGAGGGCACTGCCCACCATCCAGAACTGCCCACTGCCCACTCCTCTCCTTGGAAGAGCAGTGCTGCCCTCAACAGGCACCATGCACAGGGATTTGGAAAGACAAACTCCATCACACACGGCTTTAGGATGTTAACGGTCTGGGCAGCTCTGAAGCAGAGCCTGGAGGCATCTTGCTGACTGTGAGTAGTGCAGACTCCCCTGGCACCAGCAGATCCCAGCTCTGGGGCACTGTGCTCAGCCACAGGGAACGCAGCAGAGTCTGTGCTGTGCTCCCAGTCGACACGGGAGTGGAATAAATGGGAAAAAGTTGATTCTGCCTTCAGGAGCTGGAGAAACTAATGCACTGCACCTCCAGGAGTGTCCACACAGCCCTAGGGAGGGAACAAAGCAGTGCTGAAGCCTCTGTCAAACCCTCTGGCTGTGAGGATGTTTGGCTGTGGGACAGCAAGGTATCTGCCCTGTAGTCCCACTGCTGGGTCTTCCCCAGAAGTGAGCTAACAGCCACACAGTTCTTCAGCATGCCCTGGACTTTTCTTGGGGAGGTTTAATGTTCAGGCTCCAAATCCAGCCCTTTGGCTGTTGCAGACCAAACCCTGATACACCTGAGGGGGCCAGAACAGAACAGCAGTGAAAAAATCCCAGCAAGTGAAAGGAAACTCAGGGCCCTGCATGTGTCCATGCTCACAGATTGCACCTGCAGAGCTCCTGGGCAGCTGCCTCCCAGCCCACCCTTATCTCCACTCTTCCCCAAAGCCCTCATGTGTCTGGAGATCACATTCAATATATACAGTGGTACATATTTAACACACAGTTTGGTCATGCTGCAGAATTAATCCAAGATCGGTGATAATTGCAGAAAATAAGATCTATGTTAATTTTTTTAACACTGGGGCTTTTCTTCAAAGAGTTGCTGTTCTAAGTCCCAGCACTATCCTACAGCACAGAATCTGTTAGACAAAGCCATCCTCCCATGTCACCCGTAGCCCCAGGAAGCAGAAGGTTCCTTCCTCACACTCTGGATGCCTTTGGGGCTCAGGCAGGTGACCTCACCTGGCACTGGCTGCTTGGAGCAAGAGCCAGGCTGTGGTGATGCTTTTATGGAATGCTGTAAGGCTACACCATTTCCCCAGAGCTGAAATTGGGCTGCAGCCCCCCAGCACCAAAGGGTGGCCCTAAACCAGTAAACCCTTCCTCTCTAGAGGAGCACCCAGCTCTGCTCCAAGCACCTTGAGCTGTGGTAGCTATTGAAGGTGAGGTAGGAATGACAGGGAGACTCCTTCTCTGAGGAGAAAGCAGCACAGTATTTCGGGAGACTCCTAATATTAAGGCACAGTCACTAACTGTAACTAAGTAAGATTTGTAGGTATTCTGGACTGGTGCCAAGAGGAGACAGGGAAAGGCAATCCCAGACAAAGCAGAACAATAATGTGTTATTGGTCAGGAAGATTCATGTGGTGAAAATTAATAGCTGTGAGTGGCTTGCAGCGATACCTCATCCATCTTGCCTGTGGCAGAGAGAGCACACTCCTCGCTGTACAGGCAGCACCATGTCAGACAGCCAGGTCACAGGCTCTAATTTACAGTGCTCCAGGTTCTGGGGGTACAGGCAGTGGATCCTCTCCCAGAACATGCAGGGAGCCTGCCCTGCCCCCCCTTGCCACATGCCTGCAGCCACCCAACATCCCTGCATGCAAGGAGGGAGCCTCTCCAGGCTGGACCAGTGCCCAGAGCACAAGGTCCCTGGTCAGGCTGGGCATATCCTGACCTCAAGATCAGCAATGCCACTGAACACAAGGAAAGAATCCCACTGAACCCAGATAGCACCTGGCTGTGTCAGTTGGTGAAGCCATGATCGTTTTTGGTGGTAAATGAAAACAGCAGAGTGATGCCATCACTAATTCAGCAGCTACTCTTCCCCAGGAGCTGCCTGGGTGCAGAGCAGGTGGCCTCACCAGTCTGAGTCTGTACATAAATCACTTTAAACAGGAGGTTATAAATCTGTCATTCCTTTAGTTATTTAGCAAGTGCACCACACCCTAATCTACTCCTAGTCTTTTAACAACATACAATATATAATCTTTATAGAGCTGTAACAAGTTCAGAGGATGACTTATCTATCACATCACCAACCTGCCCAGAGGTGACCATGCACATATTCTCCCATTGTCCAGCACAAAGCTCAAAGACAAAGCACACAAAATTAATGTTCCCTGTGCTGCTGAGCTGATTAAAGATTCAGCTCGGATGGGAGAGGAAGTGCAGGGTCCGGCATGGTTTCCTGTGTGCCTATAAATAGCCATTTGGGATGGTTTAGGCAGAGGTCAGCTCCACACAGCTGTATGAATGCTGGCTTCTGTTCCCCTCACGCCAGCGGGAACGGGACCGATGGCAAAACATGTCCCCCCTGGAGCAAGAGCTTTGAGACACACACAGTGTGCTCTGCCAAAGCAGCTCCTGCTAACGAGGGTGTGACACTGCTGCAGTGGGACACCACCAGGGCAGGGGTCCCATGAGGTTCACCCCCATGGGCTGGCACCAGGTGAACCTCTCCAGTCACCTGTTGGTCTCTCTGGCTCTTCTGAATGACACATAAAAGCTAGCAATGTGTCCAAGCTGCTCTGAAGGACAAGAACAGACATGAAGATGCTGTTTGTGTGCTCCAGTCCGACGGAGGGATTTTAGGGAGCAGTTTTGCCCTGCTCTGGGTGGGTTGGTTGGGGGTCCCCAGTGCCAGTGGCACTCCTAGTCCCTGCAAACCCAAGCACACTGTGACATCTAGTGGCAAGTTACCCCAGAGCCCAGGGAAAGCTGTGTCTGACAGGCTTTTCCCACAGCCCCTGGACAGCCAGCCCAGCTGGGTCTGTTCTATTACATGCTCTCCAGGTGTCTCTGTATGCATAAATATGTATTTATGTGTAACAGTGAGAATGACAGCTGGTGGTGCTTAGGCCAACGTGTGCTGGTGACAGGAATGTTATATCCACCTTGGCAGACAGCTCTCATCTTCCTGGCTCTAGGTAGGACAGGTCCTGGACAGGTCCCATCCTCTTCCTATCCCAGGTAGCCACTGAGTGCACTGCTCTGCCAGCATCACCTCCAGAGCCATGGCTGCAGTTGCCCCATGGCATAGGAGCTAGAAGGGGTTGGATACAAGCTTGGCCATATTTGACATGGCTTTCTGCCCCTGTCCCCTTATTGCACATTCACCTCCAGCTCCTCCCCATCCTTTGGCAAAGTTTATTTAATGTTTCACTGGGTTTTTTCAGACTCTGATTTCATGCACCACCATCAGTGACATATTAGCTTGAATAAGGATGCAGAAATTAAATCAATAGGCTTTTTTTACAAATAGGAAGGCCTCTTCATGTACATCTGGGCAGCATGAGTCAGGGATGTCATCTGATTACTGGGCTGCTTTGTGAAAGAAGAGGGGAGGGAACAGACACAAAATCTGAGGAGTAAAACTGAGGAAAAAAGGTCAAATTTCAAAAGGATCCCCTTGATCCTCCTTCAGAGCTGGGCAGGAAAGTGGGAAGCTGCTGTTCAGCACATGAGCACCAGCCTCTTCACACAAGCACCCTCTGTGCACCCGCCACAGACCTGTGCCCTACAAACACCCCACTCCTGTCCCAAACCTGGAGGATGATGGAAACAGCAGCAAGGTCTGCAGTGTCAGAGCCCCAGGAAGCTGAAACCAGGGTGGGCAGCACCAATCCTGCTTCAGGTGCTTTACTGAACCAGACTGAGACCCACAAGTGGTGCCCAGGCTTCGAGTGCCAGAAGATGTCAGGCACCACAGTAAAACTTTCTGAGCTGTCAAAAGGGCCTCTCTTTTCTATTTGTCTTTCATAAAGCTTTGTTTAATGCATAAATGGTTACTTATTCTATATGATGTATTCACTAGAGAAGCCAAGTTCCCTTCCCACACAAACATTCCTTCCTGCAGCTCCAGGTCCTGCCTTTTCCCAGGAGCATCGAGGGAAGCAGGATGAGATGGAGGAGGGATGGGTACAGCAGGACTGCATGTGCTCAGCCCCTGTTGCACAAGGTTTGCTGGACCAGTTTTTGGCAGGTGTCAGATTTTTTGGAGGGTCAGGTTTTTGGTAGGTGTCAGCTAGACATTAACCCTGGAAGTGTTCCTAAACTGTGAACTCCAGAAGCTGAAACAGCAAATTTATACCAAAAAGAACAGCAATTTGCATGAAGGCATTTCTAGAACCACCTCCCCTCTTCTTAATAGGTCTCTAACCACAGGATGAGTGCTGGGGACAGGGGGTGTCCCTGCTCAGAGCCTGAAGTGCTGACCCAGAAGCCACACAATCATTCAGGGGCCTCTGCAGCACCCCAGCTCTGCACACCCCCAGAGGTACTGCTGGCACCTGGGTGGCCCTGCTGCCCACCTCCAGCAGGGTTTCATGCTGGGCACTCCTACTGGCTCTGCCAGCAGCTCTCACCAGGGAAGGCAGTGCACAGGGGAGGAGGAGGAGGATGGTTTCTCTCTGTGGCACAGCAGCCACGGGCGAGGAGGGTCCTTCCCTGTGGCTGGGCATGGCATGGCCAGAGGCTTGGCCCCTCCTGCTCTCCAGCCAGCACCCTCTGGGTCACTTCCCACAGTATTTGCTGTATCAGCACTCCATATCTTATGGAATATCCAGCAATGCAACCCATTCTTGTCTTATGTCTCTCAGCTTCTATCAACAATGTATTAGCTTCTGAAACATAACTTTCTACCTTAAAAAATTACACCTTTTCCACCTGGAGCACCCGTGGAGGACCAACAGATGGATGCTGAGCCCTGGCCTCAAAGGCAGCAAACTAATTGTGTTTCTTCTCAGTTCTCGTGCTCGGCACATCGCCAGGGTGACGCAGAGCAATGAGAAACAAATTGACTCGAAACTTGGCTGGAGAGCATCAGCAAACAGAGGGCTGAAAACTCAGCTTGATTTATCTTATAGAGAGGCAAAGGACAAGAAATGCACTGCTATTCCCAGCTGTGGCCCTGGCAAACAGTCCTCCAAGCCCCTGTGAGAGCAGAGCTGCTGGCAAGGCTGGGCAGCCACGGCCCTGGTGTCTGTCTGTCTGTCGGGGGAGCGTCGCTGGGGAGGGACAACATGACACTAATTCCTTCTGCAAAAACACTCACCATAACACTTCCCTCTCCTGCCCTGAGAATACAAAGTGTTGTACACGAAGCAATAAAATAAAGGCCACCATCTGACATACCCTTAATGCCCTCCTACAGAGCTGTCGGGGTTGCTGTAGGACTTTCTCAGCATTACAGAGCAAGCCCTTAGCAAAGGCAGGAGCTGGGGCTGGCCCAGCTGATGGCAGGAGCAATGCCAGGACTGCCACAGCATGGGGCACAAGCTCCTGTGGGCTGGGGGTGCTGCTGGGGGGCTCCAGCCCTGCCAAAGGGACCTGGCACAGCAGGAGTGAGGCAAGAGAACAACTGTGGGGTTGACCCAGCTGAGACATCAACCACCCTGGGGAACACGGGTAGGACCTGGGAGCACAGAGCCTGGAAGAGCACAGAAGCCTGGAGCAGCATCCTCTCCAGCTTGTGCTGGGTGCCAGGCAGCACTGCTGCAGCCTCAGGCACCTACCCCAAAGGTCCCCTCTCCCCTTCATTCCTCCCAGAAAACAGATCACTTCTGCTATCACTTTTCAGGAAAACGAGTCATTGCTCAGGGCGACTTCTCCTCCAACACTGATGTTTTCCCAAGCCTGACATGCTGTCCCATCACTGCTGCTGCTTTCCCAGCTCCACCACCCCACTCTGTCCCCGTGGGAAAGCCTTCCCCTGCCCTGGCTGTGCACACACCCAAAGAATGAGACTCCCATGGGAACACTGAGGGTCCTGGCAATCCCTGGGATGCAGCAGGGCTGGAGCCAGTTGGGTGGCAGCAGCATGGGGGGCTGCTCTCCTCGAGAGGAGACACCTTTGCCAGCCAGGGACCTTTGCCATGCTGCCTCCCCACAGGGACAGCTGTGCTGTGCCACTGACAGCACACTGTGGGGCTTGCAGATGCTGAAGTGTTACATCACTAAGTTTCTGATAACTCCTTTTTTGTTTTCCTAAGTCATAAACAAGATCTCTCACCGCAAAACTTTCTGTTTTCTGTTAAAGTAGCCCAAATAGAGGCAGCATGTCCCAGGAGGGAAGAGCCAGACCCACACCTTTGGTGTTCCCATCTCCAAAAAGTTCATGCCTCGTTTTCTGGTTAATAGCATTATTTCTGGCTTATAAAAACTTAAAGAAACAGAGTAGCCAAGGAAAAAAAAAATAAACCTCCTCCTACCTTCCATGGGGAGAGTGAACTGCAGCAGATCACTGTGCTGGGCAGAAGTTATTCCCGTATCCCTGCAAGCGAGCAAGTCCTGCCTGGGGCAACTGAACTCCAACCCCATCTGCTCGGCTTTAAGCAGGACAGCCAAGATCCCACCCAGGACGGGGTGGAGAATCCTCCCTGGGAAAGAGCAGCTCGGTCACAGCTCCCTCCAGCCGCTCTGCACATCTCGGCGGGGCTCTGACAGGCCGTTTCCTCCCTCTCCCCCTCGCTATTCAGCAGCAGCCCCTTCGACTGCCGTCTCACATCAGCATCTGCAACGGAGTTTGCGACAGGGGTCGCGTTTGGCGTTGCCAAAGGTGTAGGTGGCACGGGTCCCAGCAGGGAACACTGGCAGGAGAGGGGCAGGATACACCCGGTTCAAATCAGCTGCAGGATGGAGGCAAATGGGACACGCTGAGGTACTCGAAGCACTCCAGTTACATCAGTGAGAAATCCTCGATCAGCTGGAGCACTGCCCAGCAGAGTGAGCTCAGTGCAAAGCAGGCTCCAGAGTGCTACAGTGAGGACACCACCCTGACACTCTGCTCCAGCTTTGCCAGAGGCAACGGGAAAAATATGCCAAATCCAGTGCTTTTACACCAAAACTCTTTTATGCAGCAAAGGTTATTTTCTTTAAAACAATCTCTCTGTGGAATCTGTTCTGTCTGAGTGAGAGGCAGCTGATCATGGTTTGACTTTCCCTTCCATCAGCAGTGCTGGGGTGAGGTGGCTGGACACTGCCACACGTGCTGACAAATAGCTGCACTGCCCACCTTCCTGCCAGCTCACCTGAGTGCTGTGTGGTTTGGGGTTCCCTTGGGAGTTCAGGCAGGTGGAGAT
Organism: Pachyramphus minor; assembly: GCA_013397135.1. Taxonomy (NCBI): domain Eukaryota; kingdom Metazoa; phylum Chordata; class Aves; order Passeriformes; family Tyrannidae; genus Pachyramphus; species Pachyramphus minor. The sequence continues at coordinate 48,329 of VYXB01009819.1, read as the reverse complement.
TAGAGGATATTAGTGGCATATTTGGATTTAATGTGTTTATTGCCCATCAAGTGCATTTATTCAGTTCTGGACCTATTCCCTCTTCGTCTGAGAGTGAGCTGCCCACACCAGGAGCTCCCACAGACCAAGGAGAGCAGCCAAGCCCTGGCCCCCACCTCTATTGCTCCCCTAGGGGACATTTAAGTTTACAGGAGAGTGGGGAGAGAGAGAAAGCAAGATCAGGTACAACAGCAGAGACCACAGCCATCATTGCTGTGAGACCAGTGCTGTCCCCTGGCCGCTGTTTTCAGCCACCCACAGCCCCAGTGGATGCCTGAGCTCAGTGCTGATTAACTCTGTGCCACACTGTCTCACACCAGGTAACAAGGTTAAGCACTGATGAAGGAAAATCCAAAAATATTCCAGGCCCTAATGGCTACCAGACATACACAGCTTGCTGATAATACCTCCTGATGAGGTTTTTGGTTGGAACCTGTTTCTGTGTCAGTTGTGGTGGGAGATATCCTGACTCAAGTTCTGGTCACTCTGAGCAGGATATGGTTGGGATGGTCACATACCTTAACGAGGTGAGCTGGTGTGAGGAGAGCAGAAATTTGCTTTTGATGCCTTCTGAAATAGGATGTCTGAGGGAACAGTCTTTTCTAACTTCCTTTCCCTGAGGAAATGGAGACACAAGCCTCACCCAGGGCACCCTCAGAAAAAGGGCCCAGCAGAAGATGTTACCCCTGGCTGACTGGGGTGGCAGTGCCCAGGGAGGACACTGGTTCCCTGCACCACCAAACCCCACACATGCAATCATACAGAAAAGACAAAACTAACTCTTTGAAAGAGGAGCACAAAGCCCTGGGGCTTTCCAAGTCACATCTCCTGCACTCTCACACCAGGAACACTAATCCAAGGAGACTTGGCACTCCTGGCTCGCCAGGGCCAGGGCAGCAGGACACCAGTGCTGTGGCTGATGTGCTGCCTGTCTCCCAGGCAGCCCCCACATGTGCAGAGCCAGAGGAACCATCCCGTGGCTCCGCGCCTCCATGTGACGCCTGCTCCCCAGAGGCTGCCTGACCCCGGCTTCCTTCCCAGCCTCTCTGAACTCCCAGGCCCTCAGAGGAGCAGCACCACGGTATTTTTAGCCTGTTTACAAAGGCAGAGCAGTCCATTTGTGTGTGGCTTGCAGTGAGAGAGCACAAGCTGTGTAGTGAGGGGATCAGCTGGCAGCCACCTGGGCAGCAGCACAGAGGTGGTTTGCCGGGGCACATGATGGCATCAGAGATGGAGAGAGAGGCACCAGGAGAACATAACCATTTTTACCCCCTTTTATAAGCATTTAATAAACTTCCTTTAATAAAAATTTAATTAATTTTAAAGCCCTTCCAAGTTTCAGCCTCCCCCCAACTGGCAACCCAGTGTGGAAGCACTACAGGCTCCTGCTGGTCCCCTCTATCATTGCTGGAGACCATGAGGCCAGAAGGAACCCCAGGGATCCAGCAGCTGGATCTTTTACGTGGTCTCCAGCAGAAGCATTATCAATCTTACCAGTTTCTTTCCTGAACTGTGATGTCTGGGCTAAGCACAGAAGCCCAGAAGTAAAGGCACCACTTGCTGTTGAAGTAGCCAATCTTCTTCAGGTCCTCCATGAAGTCACCCAGAGTTGGTGTTCACAAGTGATCTTTCGGTGGTAGCTATACAAATTTTCATATTCTATCCTCTTTCTTCTCTTAATCTCTTTCTTTCCTCTTTCCTTAATCTTTTGTGGGTAACTTCAACTTTCACTAAGTTGTAGGTCAGTGTTTGCTGGGTGCTTTGTGAAATGCCTTTCCTTGGTTGGTTGTTACTTACATGAACCTTTTGCCAAAATGCTCATTTTCTCACTAAATTAAAAGACGTCTCTTGGAGAAAAGTGTGTAGCTTTTTCTCTTTACAAAAATTCAAGGTATTAAAGACCCCAAGACTCTTTGCAAGAGTTTGTGGGTGAACTCTTAGAGTCTTAAATATAAGTAAACTGCCTGGGCAAGGGTGTGGCTTAGACCAGGGGCTTTACACCATATCCTCACCCCTACTCTTATTTTCAATTGCAGCAGTATTGTCAGGTGTTTTTTTGCACCTGGGATGTGCCTGCTGGCCTGGTTCAGGAGGAGGGCCCTGAAGCCCCTGCTGTAACACCAATGAATGCTGCCTGCCCTTCTGCCAGTGTTCAGGAGTTGGTGAGGTTTTGCTCAGTTAGCAGGTTTTGGTATGGACAACAAACCTTCACCAGATGCCCCTTCAGCCCTGTTACACCCACCCATGTTGGAAGGGACAGGGGCTGTGCATGGCTGAGCTCTGCCTGATGCTCATCACACTGCCCTGCTGCCCTTCCCTCAGACCCTGAGCCGCTCCTTAAAGCCAGTGGAGGTGTCTCCAGGCTTCCAGCTGGGACACACCAGTCCTGTTCTTGCTGGAGCCAGGACAAGGCTCAGCCCAGGTAGCCATCACTTGTTCTTCCTCACAGAGCCCAGGGCAAGCCAAGAAGCAGCTGTTTTACAGCTCTGGCACCTGGTGCAGGGCAGCAAATTCTACCAACAGCTCTGTCCCTTATATTTATGAAAAACATGTCCATGCTGCTTTCTGACTGCCCAGCACAACTCGTGTGCAACTGTGTGCTCTGGAAGGTCACCCAGGTCAGAGTGAGTCACACAAGATGTTCCATCCCAAAGCAGGGCTTGGAGGAGCTGTGTGCTCAGACACCAGCCCAGCACAGCCCGGGCTGTGGGCACCTCATACACACTGGCAGGGAAAGGGTGTCTGGGAAAGAGGCTTGAGCCAGCACAGGCCTCTGCTGATGACTAGAAAGGGGGGGAAATCCCAACCCATATGGAGCCAAACCACTCTACATTCCCTAAATAGTGTGTCCAGAGGGCCTGGCCCTAAAGCTCTCACAGGGAGAGCTGGGCAGGTCGGAAGTGCTAGTGCTGTGCCAAGAGGAGCAGGAGCAGTGTGGGCTCAGCCTGAGGGGGGCATCTTGGTTGGACTGGCACAGTGTGGTTTGTTTCAAACAGCTCTGGCTTGTTGCTCCCTGAAAAGCTCTCGCATGGTTTATGTCCCAAAATAGAAACAAATGGCTGAAAAACACAGCTCTCTGCACAGTTCCTCCTCTCTCCAAATGAGCCTGGACCTCAAGGTGCAATGGAAGGACAACAGGGTAAACACAGCTGTGCCCTTGGCATCCTCCTGGGATCCCACCTCTAGCTGAGGGATCCCATGGCCAGTCTTGCTGTAGCACCCCATGCCCCTCAGAGCTTTGAATGCTGGAGATGCACTGCTGGGAAAGGCTTACACAGATCCCCATCCCAGAATGGTCTAATATCATTCTTGGGGCTTTATTTTCTTCTTCTCCTCTGCATTGTCTCAGAAATAGGACAGAAGAGTTCCCTAATTTCTCCTTTGTAAACCCTTATCACAACATTGGTTTTAGAAGAGAACAGATGCAATAATACTAGGCAGAAGAAATGTATCTTTAGTCTACTGATTATGGCTGCTTTCTTGGTGTCACCTTCGGTTTTAACACCATTAAGGAGAAGAACTAATAATATCTCAGGCGTGATTGAACTCAGTCACAATAACTTACAATGCCTTTGTTACTGTACAGAAAATACAGTTACACTTTCAAGAATGTGTAACTTTGACAAAGGAAGGAGTTTGTCACGCCTAATTTCCCCCCACCTTTCTGTATTACAAGTCTATCAAACACACTGTATTAAAAATAATTTTTTCTCCTCTGATAAGTAACAGATCATATACAGAAACCTCAGCTTCAACCCACCTCACCAACAGCACAGGTACCAGCACAGACCTCAGGATGCAGGTCTGTACTTCTGATGTGTGTGTGAGATGGCAGCAGGGAACAGTGTGGCCAAAGGAAGTGCGAGAACTGCTGTCATAAAGGGCTCAATAGAATTAAAATTACTTAAAGACCAGAGGTCCAGATACCCAAAAGCCCACTGGATTGCATTTGGAATAAGAGATGATCTCTATGGGGTTTTAAAATAGCTGTAGCTTGGGTTTTTAAGCATTTATGAGTTCAATCAGAACTATGCACTTCTTCATAGGGAACTATTGAAATGGTTTCTATTTGTTAAAGTGTTATTTTTGAATGTGAAAAATATTTTTATATGCTATTTCTCTCAAGGTCTGTGTGTATGTGTGCATATATATTTTCCAGTATATACCAGACCTACTGTTTTACAACTTCATTCTGGGAAACACAGAACTGTAACAGATTCCTGAAGTCTGATATGCTCCTGCACCATGAGTGGAGCTTGTGGCTTCCCAGTACCTGAGAACAGGGGGATAACATAAACCTTCCCAAGGCAGCAGTGCCTCAACAGTGAGCTTCTCCAAAGGCTCCCTGATGGTGCTGAGTCTTATTCATGCTGTCTGGAAGAGCTGTAATTCAAGTTCTGGCTCCTGTTTTCCAGAAGAAAGAGACCTGGCAGAATTCTGCTCCTCAGTAACAGGCATGTTTAACACTCTTCCTGACCAACACATCCTGTACCAATATGTGACGAATCCCCTCTGCTTCCAGGGGACTGCAGTGCTGGTCCAGTGTGCTGGACTCCACAAATTCCAGCAGTGACTGGGTTTGGTGCTGCCCCTCAGTGACTGGGTTTGGTGCTGCCCCTCAGCCCAGCACAACCACCTTGGTGCCCCAAAGCCAGAGGCATGAGCATCCCACTCAAATTAAAGGTAGGATTTTCAAAGCAGTTTGAGGGCCTTGGAGACCCCAATCATAGTTCTTCCACATAAATGCAATTCCCAATGTCCTGTTCCTCCACTGAAAGTCCCCAGTTAATCTGACAGCCTCTTTGCTCCTAGGGGAGAAGTGTGTCATGCCTTGCTGGAAGCATCAATGAACTTGTGAACTGAAAGGTAACCTCAGCCCAGAGAGTAATTTGCTTCTTGTTTTGAAAAGGAACAGGGATATTTACAATAACAGTCCAGCCCCTTGGCATCTCTGAAAGGTCTGCTTATAACAAGAGAAGTGCCTGTGGGCTCTTGTCTCATTTTGAACACTCTCTTAGGGTTGGAGAGAGAGACTCCCTGCTGGCCAGAGATAGGAGAGTCAAAATGCTGCTACAAAACCCCCTGTCTCTGTGACATGAACACAAACCCCAGGTGGAAAGAGCTATGTGCACCCCACCAAGCTGATTAAAAGAAAAAGAATCTAGAAAGCCACTTCCAGTAACTGGAGCATTTATTACTCTTGCCACGCCTGAGATGCTGCCAAATCCTTGCTGGGGACCATGTGCCAGAGAGGAGGAACAGCTCAGGCCCTTTGCCCATTGTGCACCTCAGGGACATGCAGAGCAGGGTCCCAGCTCAGCCCCACACCAGCTCACCCCCACAGCCCATCATCCTCCCCAGGCTCTGCTCTGCCCACCTCTGCACATGTGAACACGTGGCTGGGAAGCTTGGGGTGCAAGGCTTGTGGGAAGGTGGCTGGACAGAGAGAGGTATTACTTTTGACATCCTAGAAAGGCTTGCTGAAAACCTGTGTGGGTTCAAGTTCACATGTTTCTGTAACCAGGAAAAATGAAGCTTTAAGAGTCACTCGGGTGCCTTGAGAAGGGGCTGTTGGGCAATGCATGGCTGATGGACACGGTCATGTTTTAAAGTGTCTACTAAACTGCAGCTGAAGAAAGAATATAACATCAAATTCTGTGTAAATCTGAATATTCACAGTTCTATATACAGTTCATCAGTTCAAAACACCCACCCAGTCCCACCAGTGCCTGGGCAAAGCCAGCACTCTGATGCAACACAAGATGCAGCAGCATTAAAGGAGCACATTTGCCAAAAAAGTAAAGGTATTTTCATTCCTTGATCAAGGCTGTAGCCCTTCTGCGTGATTCACACCAGTACGGGATTAAAGCTGCCTTTGGACTGACCTGTGAGGCGTTTTTCCCTGGCTGCTCTCCAGAAGCCATCCCAGGCCCTGCTGGCAGAGCCCCCGGGGTGGTCGCTGAGGCATCGCCTCAGGTGGGGTCTCCCCTGCGCCGCCATCCTCACGGATCCAGCCTTCTGGAGAGGAGCTGCAGCGCCTCAGGACCACAGCAAAGCCATTCTCCCAGCTTTCTCCTCTTGAGCCCGACCGGAAAAGTTTCTGCACAGGAGAAGTCTGCAGGTAATTCCTGAACATCCCTCTGGCAGGAGCGGGAAGCAGAGCCCAGGGCAGCTGCCCCCCCGCCGGGGTCCCAGCACAGAGCACAGCCCAGCTCTGAGCTTGGCTTTACCTCCTGTAAACACAGCTGTTCCCTGTGCGCAGAAGGATAAATAAGGAGCGAGGCCATGCACATCCCTGGAGCTCTGCACCTCTGCATTCCCAACCCTCTGTGTTAACCATCTGCCCAGCAGCTTCTCCTGCCTCCCAGAGCTCCCTCACTCATGGTCTGTGCAATGGGTCACATGCCTACCACCTCCAGCACTGGAGATCTTTGTTGTATAGGGTGGGTTTTGTTTTTTGGGTTTTTGGTTTTGATTTATTTTGAACAGAGCAGCCTGGCCTAGAAGTGGAATAGGATGTTTATCCTGTGTTAGGGGATTTACCTGAGTGATGGTCTTGTGTGGATACTCTTCAAACAGAAAAGACCTCCAGGACTTGGGTTAATCCATCACCTGAGGACCATCCTGCTCCAAAGGCACTTCTCTCTTGTGCTGTCCACTCTCTAAGGAGCAACAGGGATATAAAAAATTCCTCTGCCACATACCTGTTCAGTTACACACCTGGAAATAGTGCCCAGAGAAGTATGTTCTTCCAAGAGCATGCTGGAATAAGTAGAGGCACATCTAACCATTAAATTTAGGTTTCCTCCCCATTTGGGATGCAAGAATGAAACACCTTTGCCATGAAAGCCACTGCGTATGTACAAATAGCAAATACCTGGCATGTAGCTCAACACTGCTGAAGCTCCTTGGCAAAATCAGTCCTGGAAAAGCAAGGAAAATAACGAGGAGATGACTTCAACAGGAAGGAAATCCAAGGATGACAGGCACAGTGAGTGCTCCGAGCTGTGAGCTGCAGCACTGAGCTCCCCCTCCTCAGAGCCCTGTGGCACTGGGACCTGCAGAGCTGATTTTTTGGCCTGTGTTTCTAAGACACCTGAAGTCTTTATCATGATGAGGAGAAAGCATTTAATATATGCTTCCATTACAAAAGTTCTTTGTTTTTGGACAAATGCAATGTCCGGCTATCAGCACAGGAGTATCCCGGCTGTTCCCTGCTCCTCCCAGTCTGGGAAATGCTTGGATCAGCAAGCTTGTGCTGTGCAGGGTGACACATCCCTGGCCACGTTCAGGATGCACCACAGGGAATTACCCTTCCACAGAGATGAGACGTGACATGAAGAAGGTATTTAGGTTTAAAAAAATGACATAAGTAGCCACCTAAAGCCCAATAGCAGACACACATATGGAAGAGGCTGTTTTCCATCCTGGTGTCCAGTGAGCTGCTTGGGGGGACACAGGGACACCCTGAACCCTCCAAGGGCAAAGCTGAGCTCCTTGCCACCAGGCACATGGCAGCTGGGGACATCACACAGCCCTTAGACGTGGCTGCTGCTCAGGAGAAGGGAAAAGCATCACCAGCAGCTGCAACTGAGACAGCAAAGTAACAACATTATGCTCATTTATTTTCACTTTAGGACATTAAATGCTTGATACCTTTAATGTCACCTCCCCCTGTAGCTATGCTAACAAAGCACAGGGCTTTTTGATACTAAAAGCTGTGAAATGCATTTTGTGCCACCTGCAGAGCTCTGCTGCAAGCCCGATCCCCCGGAAGTGTTGTTATCCTTCCACAGATGAGAAAAGGCCACCTGAGTTTTCAGGGGGCAGGAAGGAGCCAGCAGAGGCACACTGGCCATGGCTGATATGCCTCTTACCACAGAAGCTCTTCTCCCAGCCCCATAATGTGCCCTGAGCTGCTGGTAGCAACTCCAGGCAGCTCCTGTGCAGTGGGCAGGGCTTTGGGCAGCGGGCAGGTGCTGGGCACTGCCTGCCCTCTTCCATGTGGAGACAGCAAATGCTCCTCCCAGGAGCACTGGAGGAGCTTTGGCTTTGGTGCCTCTCAGTGCTCCTGCTTCATTTCACTTCCAGCTCGATGCCCAATGAGTTTGTGGCAGTCACCTATAATTTCATGGAGATATCGCAGCTGTAGAGAAGAAAATCTGTTTCATAAAGTAGAAAAAACCAACAAGAATGAACAGTCAGGCTGTTCACATAAAGGAGCTGAAGTACCTCCTGTTGTTTCCCAGACACAGCCTTTTAACATGAGGAGAGCTAAAAATAAAGCTGTGCTAGGAAAAAGCAGCAAAGAGCTCCACATTCCTAGAAGCTTCTCACACTCACATCTCCGCTTTGGGACTCCTGTGAGGGCCAAAACATTTCCTGAAACATCAGGCCATTTTGAGATGAGGCAAACATCCTCCCTCAGCAGATGCATTTCATTGGCATTTTTAAATTATCCAGAATGGTAAAATAATACATATGGAAAAAAAAAAAAAGGGCAGCAACTAGTCATCAGATTCGCTGCAAAAATAATCTGAATGTGTCCATAGCATGAAAGGCCGAGATACAATGGGTTTTAAGCACCATTTAGCATCTCTGTTGTGGAGAACTCAAGTGTTTGTGCATCTGGATTTCATCTGCACCTGAAAAGACCATGGATGTGATGTTTTAGCTGCTGGCTGCAGCTGGTAACCACATGTTTGGATACTGCCATTCTCTCTCAGAAGGATTTAATGTGGTGTGTGATCATGTGCATACTGCTAAAAAAAAGATAAAGAATGATTTCACAGCTAAGGTTAAACTCCAGTCATTCTTTTGCCCAAAGAGACAACTTTATTAGCCAGCTCAGAGAGTATTTATTCAGAGTTAAATAAAAAAATAGACAGTTGGAAGATAAGCAGCTTATCACTTAGCCTAAGGCCTCTGGCAGCACTCATGGCACACTGTCCAAGAGAGTCAAGAGGTGTCCTGTTTCTGTCATGGGCAGGGCTGGGCATTGGCACTGGAATGTGCTGAAAGGCTCCAGGAAGAGGGATTTCTGATTCTCCTTTATATACAGAATTTGTCCATCTCAACTGTTGGACACCAGCGTGAGAGATCTAAAGCCATCATTTTGCCAAACAGCCCATGCCAAGGGAGAGGCTTCACTGGCAGAGGGAGGCTATAACTCGATCAGATATCCCCAGTTAATGTTCACTCTCAGAGCAAACCTGCTCTCTGTTGTCCATAACACTGGATAAAATACCACAGTGCTAAAGGCAGTCCAAGCCTCTCTCAGCCCCAGCCACATTCCTCTGGTACAAACCGCAGCACAGAGGTCACTTCTTGCTCTGGAAGAGTGTTCCACCAAAATTTTAGGATTAATCACATAGGGCAGGACAAAGAGCACTGTGTGAATGGGGACAGGTATATTGGCAGTCATGTTTTCTGAGGCAAGTCCCTTCTGAGGGACCAGCCTCACAGGGGCTGCTACTTCCCACCCTCTGGGCACTCTCTGTGCAGTGGGACAGGGATGGGGACTGCACCCATCCAACTGCTCAAGTCCATGACTCCTATTTTGGATTCATTGCTTCCAAAAAACACAAGCCAGCATATGCCCCTCCCCTGTGTGCCAGACCAGGGGGGCAGCAGGCACCAGCACAGAGCCTGTGGAGAGCTCTGGCACCTTACCCTGGAGCCCTGACAGGACAGACACAGCAAATGGCTAAAATGAGGGGCAGGCTCAGCCTGTCTATGTGAAAAGACCTGCATGATGAACTTGCCAAGGGTCATTTCCCTGCTCCAGGATGAGCTGAGCTGCAACTGGGAGCAAATACTCAGCTGCTCCTCATAACCCTTCTCCCTTCTTCCTCCTTCCTTCACTCAAAGTTTATGTTATATATTACTTTCCTGGAACATACAGAACCTGGAAATAGTGCAGCTATTTGTAGTTTATACAAAAAAAAAAAAAAGGTTTCATTTAATACTTTTAAGAAATTGTGGAAATCAATGGTGATCCTATAATGGAATACTTTGAAGCCAAGGTACTCACAATTGCTCATCAATTCTGATTTTTAAATCAGCTTGCTATTCTGACACCCTTAAGCTATGGATTTGATTTTAAATGATAACTGCCACCATAGCTTTGGTTATTTAAAATTTTGCTGTACCATAATTGTTCTCTGGAACATATGAAACTTCCACACCAGGAGAAAAGCAGACAGCCTTCCAATAAGGCTGGGAGTCTGTGCCAGCACAGGGATTTTCACGCTATTTTAAGCATTTACAAGTTGTCTCAAGCCTTAAATGATAAAAACATCAAGTAGTGAGAGTGCACTGAACTCAATATTTTGCTGTTCAGGCAGCCTAGTGGGAACATGCTAGTGCAAACATTGGAATGTAAGCACCAGCTGGAGGCACTTCCTTCAGCTCCAGCACGAGGCATTTCCCTGAACCAGAACCCCTGGACGTGCATGAGGAGCTGCTGCCCTAGAAGGAAAGGTATTAACTCCAGCCAGGGTGGTGCTGTGGTGAGGGAAAGCAGACCCACATCAGTAACAGCACCAGGGCTGAGGGCGGCAATAGACGACTTAAAAGGACCAACATCGGGTTTTGTGGAAACGATTTAGAGGCTTAAGGAAGATTCTAGTAAGCCTAAATCACTAAGGAGAACTTGTTTGAGCAGTTTCACTTCACCACCCTGCCAAGGGCAGGGTTTGTGGGGAGGGAAGGTCCCCAGTGCCCAGCATTACCCAAGCCCACCACACCTCCCTGTGCTCTCTCTGCCTATTCACACACATCATGTCAGGCTCACAAGTGCTTCTACTGGCACCACTGCCCAAATTATTCATTGTATGTGACAGAAACACAGCTGTGCACCAAGGGGCATTTATTTAGTCCTGGCAGGACCAGCTGGCCCACCTACAAACCACGCTCACATGTCCCAGCACAGCCCAGGCTCAGGCACAGCCCGGCTCCGAAGGCACCGTGGTGGGTGCTGTGAGCAGCTCTGAGCTCCAGCGGGGCCAGGTCTGGGTTCCACAGGCCTGGTGAACACTGGGACATGAGCCCAAAAATGCAGCGCTGCAGGCACTCAGCCTTTGCAGGCTCTCAGGAGCAGTTACAGCCAGAGATGATAACAAACTGGAACAGATGTAGTGCTTACCAGCCCCACAGCAGCAGATCTGCCCTCGAGGAATGACCAGTGACACTCTGGGGAGAGGCTGTGCCCTGCAGAGCTCCTCCATGAAGGCAGGAGGGAGTCACCCAACAAAAAATCCCAACACCTCTTTAATAAAAAGGGACTGAGAAATAGTATTTTAAGAATGAAGGCATGTTTTCCATCAATTTACACACGGGTAGCGGGAAAAGCAGAGTTAAGAGCTGAAGGAATGATGTCTTTAAATTATTTTAAAAATAAAATGCACTCAGTTTCCCAGGAAATTCTCTAAAAGAAAAATATGGTGCAAAAAAACCCCAAAAAACCCCTTTAGTTGTCATATCCTCAGAATGATATAAGCCCGTACCAGGCTAAAAATTGGCAGCTCAAGAGGATCACATGTCTCTGAAGACAGAGAATGGAGAGCCAAGCAGCAAGTTATTAGAATCTGAAAGGGATACTCCCTGTGAGTAAAATACTGTTGTTGTATGCGTGGGAGCTGGAGAGGGCAGGAGAGCAGTCTCGTAGGAATGCAGGCATTTGAATGAAATCATGAATGATACTCTAAACTAGAATCATATTTCAAACAAACATGCAAGTGACAAGTGTTATTTCAACACGTCTAGTTTCGTATCTGTTGAAAGGGCTGTTAGGAAATGTCTCTGAAAATGCTGACTTTTTTTTTCTCCAGCAACACTTCCCATCAGCGTGAGCTGCAGCAACTGGGAAGGAGGCTTCGAGTGTGACATTTCTCTTGGTATTTTGTTGACATACTCTGATTTGGAAAAATCTGTTCCAGCAACTACAGTGACTAGAGATCGATGACGTGTTAATTAAATTTTGAGAGGAGTGACCAAAAGCCTCATTGTGCCACCACATCGCACTGTAACATGTTTTTTAGGTTAAACAGCACGTCCTAAACGCACTTTACCTCCAAAACCATGTCTGCCCATGAGAGGCAAACTCTGTGCCAGTGTTTCAGCTCCCAGAAGCAAAGGCTGAACCTCTCCTCCCATCAGTCTATACTCCTGCTGAGCAGGATTTGCTGAGAGCAGCAACACGAGCAGCAGCACGTGTCACAGCTGCTTACACACCCTGCCTGCTCTGAGGAGAAATTAAACCTCTTTCTGTAAGTCACTGCAGGTCTCAGATCAAATGCCCCCGAGCTGGATCATTAACTGCTGTTGACTGTCTGTACCATCCCTGTGACTGTGGGAGAGATTCCCAGCACAAGGTGCAGCCCCCCTGAGCCCTCACCTGCAATGGGCTGCAGGGTGGGGGCACACCCCAGGGGTACCCCAAACCCCCCTGTCCATGGAAATGCTCCCAGGTCCAGCAGGTGTCCCAGAGCATCGTCTAGGTTGGATAAAATGTAGTTTAACAAAACTTAGCAAACTTATGTGAAAATAACCTCAGAATGGTTCTGAAATAGCTTCACTTCTTTAGGGGTTTCAGACTCCCAGCGAAGCCCACCTGGAACCAACCACCACATCTAGGAGGAACTGCAGAAGGCAGCATAAACCAACAGATGACTGAGGTGGTGATTGAAGCAATTTTGGGTTTCCTTGCTCCAGAAAACCTAGAATGACTATTGCAAGTACAGACCAGGGACATGCCCATTGTCAGGCAGAACTCCAGAACGGGGGTTATAGCTGAGACTCCTCTTACTTGGAGTAAAATAATCCAACTCTTGCTTATCAAGAAACTTTGAGTGTGGGCTGGGCTGGTTAAAAAAACCCCGACAGTTTTATGTGAAAGTTTGCTTTCAAAAATGTGCTTAGGTCAAAGTATAAACACCTCTGATGGTCAGCATATAAATTTAATAGTGGAGATGATGATAAGGAGGTGCAGATTTGAAATAAGGTACCAAAGTGTAACAATAAGGGTACTTTAGGTTTCACACAAATTATCAGGGGTTGTAATAGATGACTGGATATTTTTTAACACCCATGGTTAGACTTCTTCTAAAAGAAGTCTTAGAGGCAGCTAAATTGGAAATATATGTCTCTAGATCATCCTCCAGCCATTCACCCAGCACTGCCACTTCCACCACTAAACCATGTCCATAAGCACCACATCTACATGTTTTCTGAACACTTCCAGTTAACAGAAGACATAGAAACATTTAGGTTGGAAAAAACCTTTAAGATCATTGAATCCCACCATTGCCCCAGGACTGCCAAGCCCACAAGTAACCATGTCCCCAAATGTCACATCTTTATGATACAAAACCACACAGGGTGAGCATCTATTGCAACTGTCCTGGACTACAGGCAAGAGGGGATTCCACCCACTCCAACTGATCCTATGGGGGAAATCACCACACTGAGGCAGTGCCTACAGAGCCTTGGGTTGGAAATGACCAGTTGTTTTTTGATTAATCCAAGATTAATCTCGCTAGTTGATACAGAGAAAAAGGACACAGAACCAAAGCACAACCACAGCTCGTGACTGTCACCAAACAGCTTAAAATTAATACCACATAATTTAATACCACATTAATGTCTGAGGCTGGAACACGCTGTGGAGTATTTTGTAACTGTATCTGTGTGCTAAGGCAGCCTTCTGCATACTGCAGTGTTTGCCTAAAGCTCCTCTCTTGGTCTGGCAGCAGAGCTGTTTGAATTGGCAACTCTCTGCCCCCTTCCCCGTGCAAGGTCCCAGAGTGAGGCAGAAAAGCAGCTGAAAATGGAGAAGCTGGAATCACACCCCTTCTATGAGATCCCCAGAGGTTCCATTCTCACCCTTCAGAGCAAAGAGCAGCAGTGTTTGGTGTGAAAAATGCTTATAACATCTACAAACATTCCTGGTGGGACTGGAACACATTTTTTAAAACTGCCCTATAACAGGACTGAACGTCTATTTGTCTGAAGGCTTTTTTACTCTGTCCTTCTCCATGTCATGTTTTCCTGTGGTAGCAGAATCAAACCCCAATCCTCAGAGGATATGAGAACTGCAGGACCAAAGTGTTTTCCTGTCACATGCAGATCTGTTTGAGCTGAGAATCACCCAAAAAATACCAGAGACAAGTGGGGTGTTAATTCAGGGGTAGTAATGGATTGATTGGGAAAAGCTGAGAGAGCTATGGCCTCCAGCTGTCAGCAATACACCTCATGCAAACAATGCTTGCAGAGGCTGGAGAGGATCAGGGACCCTTTTTTGAAGTAAAACTACTGAAATTACTCAGTTTTCCTGGCTGAATCAGAAGCTGATGTTACACCTCAGGCTAGAGCAGGGGCTCACCCACACCAACAGCTGTGGGACAATGGATTTGGGAAAGGCAGGAGAGCAATGGAAAGCAGACTGGTTTCCAGAGGATGGTGAATGGTGGCTGTCTTAAAAACTGGCTGCCACTAAACACCCCAGACTGAAAGTTGAAACAATAGCAAATTTAAAATAAATAAAATTAATGGCCAGAAAGGAGATCAGGTTATTTGATGCTGCACACTTGCAATTCCCCTTACATACTTACAAAGTATGGGGTCTCACTGACCCTGGAGTTTTGAGTTTGTTTGGGTTGTACCTTTTTCACCCTCATCTTTTTGTGCTCACCATCAGCACAGCAATGTGCCTTTCATGAAAGGTAAAGCCATTGCTGAAGTCTCTGCTTAACCAGGGGACAAGTGAGTAACAGCAACACACTGGGAGAAAGGCACAAAGCAGCATCTCAGCACTCCCCACACCCTGCATGCAGCTCCAACAGGGACCTGAAAAGTCTTGCTTAAGAAGTAATGTGTTTTCCATTTAGGTTGGAAAGTAAACCTATAAGGGATTTTTTCCTAGGAATTTGTATTGTCTGCTTTTAAATGACATCAATAACTCCACAAACCAGACCAAGCCTGTGATATAAAAAGTACATGAACAGAGTACGCCAGAGGCAGCTCGGTAATTTGCATTATCTGGACACACCTGGGTTATGAAAGACTCAACCTTTTATACATTTAACACAGCCCCTTCAGGAAAGTGAGGAACACACTGTGTTACTCACAGATTGCAGGCTGATCTCCAAGCAGCCATAAACCTGGAGATCTTGGTCAACATCTGCCTGCTCCCCCAGGGCTGGGAACAGCACAGTGTGGCCAACCCTGGTACTCCCACACACGGTGCACAAGGTGAGTGCTGCTTTTTCATGCTGAAGCCCAAAAGGGCAGGAAGTGGATCTACTTATTGAACAGCTGTTGATGGACAGAGAGGCCTTTGGATTAGGGGGTTTCACTCCAGGATAAAGGGCAAACAATTTTTAATCTGTAGTTCTAAAAAGAGAGAAGTTGTATTATTAAATGAAGGGTTTGCATTTCTGAGTCCAACAAAATGCAAATACAGCTGGCTTGAATAGTCCTATAGCAAGAGGAAGTCACTTGTTTAATACAAACTTTTAAAAAAATCAGATCAACAGCTAAAATAGAAGTAAATGACAGTCACGCAGCTTGCCCTGTCCCCTCAGCTTCCTCAGTACCAGGAATCAGTTAAGGACTCCAGTGGAAATGCAAACCAGCTTCCTCAAAAAGCTTCTGCAATTCACTCGAAGAGGTATTTCTGCACTGAACAAGTCAGCATTCCCTCAACTTGTAAAGCAACTTGTGTTTCTTAGCAGCTCACTTCCCTTAAAAAACAGCACTGTGGTGCAGAGCTCTGCTTTGCCAGGCTCAGAGGAAATACAACACAGAAGGGAATTTTCATTTTTGGCAGTTTAAAGCAAAGATTTGTGGTTTGGATGGCTAAAATATTTGTACAGAACCCTGAGGAATTACCTCTGACATGGCAAGCCTGTCACAAGATGCAGTGCCAGCATGCTGCTGTGGCACAGGCTTCATTCCTCACAACTTCTTGGGCATCCCAGTTAAAACTACTTCAGGACATGTAACTTGGCTTTTGAAAGCATAAGCAAAGGGCAATTCCAGCAGAGAAGTAATTACAGTTTACATACAATGTGCAGTTTATACATGAAGTATTTTATTCAACAGTAAGATGCCTGATTCACTCAGCCATGTGCAGGAAGGTGCTCTCACATTAATTTGGAAGGGAAAAGCTTACAGTGCCCTCATAGCATGTTTTATCCTTCAACACTGCAAAACTAAACGTTCTTTAGGACATCCAATGAAGCAGGACCTGAATCTTACAGCTGTGAAGTATCAGCTTATTAGAGGAAGAAAAAAGCATGAAACCACACCAGTCATGTTGGTGTAGTATAAACATGTTCCACCACAACCCCCAGTATGAAACATCACAGGAATTTATGATGCTGAATGAAAACACCCAGAAATCCCTCCCCAAACCCCACAAACGCAGGCCAGCAGTGAACAATCTCAAATTATTTATTAGGAAAAGACAAAGGACTGTTTCAACATTCGTACAGAACAAATGGTAATAAACTGGAAAATAAACTGTAAAAAGTAGGCCCATGACAGAGGAGTTGGGTTATGACAAAGCAAATGAAATCCAAACTTCATTCATGCAAACAAGCAGTAAAGAATTATTTACAGTTTTGATGGGATGAATTACAGCATTGGCCATATTTGGGCCCAAATCAAATTACTCTGTGGCATATTAAAGGGATCTAATCTGTACATTCAATAATGAGGATCTATAAAAAGAAAAATAATTTAAACAATTTACAAGAGCTGTGTTACAGATGGCATAAAAGGCATCATTTACAAGAGCTGTATTAACAGGTGACACAAAGGTATTCATCAGTATTTTATGAATAAAAATTTGTAGCACGTATTTTTACATCACATCTTCAGTGTCTGAACAGTAAACAAGGAAGCAGAGACATACCATGAGTGCAATGTAATAGAATAAGGCAACTTAACCAAATGGCTCTTCAGAGAACTTCATCCTACAAGGGTTTACAAGTCATAAATTTGCCTGCCTGCTCTGCTAACTAAAACAAATGTTTGAAGACAGCAACTGGTGGTCACAAGGCCTGCATATGATGAGACAATAGATGGAAAATTAAATGCTTGTTTGTTAAAATGCCAAAACTCAAGAATGTAAAAGTGCAGATTATCAAAAACCTTCTATGCCCTAACACCAGCACACTCATTTTCATGTTCTAGATGTTGTAATTTAATAGGTCTCAAAATACTAATTCACTAGTCTTATAAACTCTTTTGCAATGCACAATCTGAAACTAATATATCTCCTCCCAAAGCTTGTATTTACAATGTTCTTCAGCTGATGGTAGAAGAGTTGTGAAATGCCAGCAATTTATAGCAAAGATTAGCAACTGACACACAAGATTCCAGTTCATTTCACAGGCAAGCCTAATTAGCACATTTAAATTTTAAAATTCCTTTCAATGGGTATTTTTGAATTCTCAGCAGCTTCTCCAAAAGCTTTCAGTAATGGCTGAGTGTCAAAGTTTTAGCAGAGAACACTGTGCAAACAGCTACAATAACAAGATGAAGGGTACCATGGAAATACAGCAATGAAGAGTCATCTGTATCCTAATGCACCACAGGAACATTATGGGCCTTACAGAAAGCAGCACAGGAAGCCACACCTGACAATGACTTTCCACATTAACACAGTCCACATACTTAAAAAAACCCAACAAACAAACCAACCCAACAAACCCAAAAGGGAAACTTGAAATAAGGCCAAGAAGTATTGGCAAATGATAAAATTTTCAGTCTGTCAAAAGGACCAGGCCATAAATTTTTTTATTTACAATTTCTAGTTAGAATCTTTATTTTCAACAAATGATTTAGCACCAGCAGGAATATGCAAAGTATCATTACTGTGTTCCCCAGGCAGAAGACCTTGAGGCCAAATCTTGCTCATTAGTTTAAAAGGATCATCTACTCAAGTAACTAGGGTGAGCAGGATTTGGCACTCAGTCATGCAAACTGAGACTGCTCAAACATATTCCATTAGCACATTAATAATTACAAATAGATTACAGCATCTTTTGAGATGTTTTCAGAAAGTGTGTTTTTTAGAATACTTAATATGCTTTACACACGTGAAATAAACAAAACTAATAAAACAGGCTTATTTGCAGACTTTTTGTAACCTTAGAGAATTTTACCACAAATGACAAAATACTGGTGATGTACTTTAAAATATCAGTAAAACTTAAAAGAATGTAAGCAGGATTTATCCTTTTGTGATAAAGCATTTTTTAATCTCCCATGGTCATGTCTGAGGACTAAATTCACCCATTTTATCCAAAATGATTGTGAAATTTACCCCCTCTGACTTTATGTTAACAGGAAATAAAAAAAAACAAACCACCAAACAGTAACTGTGTCAAACATGTCCTGAGCCCTCCTCTGTGACCTGCAGGTCTTGGTCAAACACTTCTAATCCGACCCACAGATTTTTGTTCACTTTTTAACCTCAGCAAAGCTCTGTTAACATGTTACATGGTTTTTAAGCCTACATAATCCATAAAAAGGATGCAGATAGGAAAACAAGGACAGGGGAAAGAGTTAGTCTTACGTGTTTAGAGGGACTGAGGATAAAAAAGCTGACCAGAACCACACTGACCTTCCTGTCTGCTCTGAACTCAGCTGAACTGTCTCCTCAGGATTACAGTGACAACCAGATATCCAGACTGTGAGCAGTGGTGGACTGTAAATTTATTCATTAATGTAAGTTAAGGACTGACTGCAAAAGACACCCTCTAGCCTTTATCTAGCACAGACTGGCTCTAGAAAAAGATACTTTGATTAGTTCTAAATGTTAAAACACCCCTGTTATTCTGAAACATCAAAAAATGAGAAGTTATTGCAGCTTATGTGGAAGCAGGTGCTTCTTGCAGACCTACAGTGGACAGAGACAAGGAGTCAGTATTACAGCCCTTGGAGGCACCCTGCATGTGAACTACCAACAACTCCATGCAAGCAGCAATGTCACAGTACTTCTGAAGGGTTATCAGAAGCCAGAAGAAATCAGAAAGGTGAAAGTGGTTAGGTCTAATAGCCTGGAATAACTTCATCTAAATTTGAGCTTCTCTGTCCAGAAATAACAGTACTTGTCTCACTATAAACCTGCATGATTTTTAGGGAGATGCTGATACAAAACTGTGCGTAACACTTGAAATGACCAAGCTGGAGGGATGAGACCAAGAAATGCAAAAGCATTACCCCAAGATTAAGGGATAGGAAGCCAGAAACCTGATGCTGTTCTCCTGGCACCTCTTTCTACGCTGGATTGAAGGGATCATCTCCATGGCCAGTAAAATTACCTGTCCTTTCACTGGTAAGTAACACTCATAAGGAAACCTCATGGATAAAGTTCCAGTACCATTAAAATTGGCATTATATGAAAAACTTAAAGGCACTCACATGGCTGACTGAGCTGAAAACGATTACACATTCAAAATGAGTTTTGCTTTTTACTTCAGAAGTAGCATCACAGAACTTTCCTCTAGAGAAGTGGTTCCACTTGAGAAGACAACAGTAGTCCTGAGAAAACCCCAAATTTTCTCTACTGTAGTACATCACATTCACCCTAAAGCTGCTTCAACCAGTTGGCTTTGAGGAAATGGCAAGGGTAAAAGTAAAACCAGAAAAGATCAGGAAAAAGCAAGTTACTTCAGTGATTTGTATAAAAGAAACAATCCTTTTCAACCTATTTAGAAGAGAATTTCAAAGAAAAGTCTTTAAGGCTTATCTTGCAACTTCCTGTGATGCCTATCATTTCTCCTGGTGGTAGAGTCAATCTTTGGGGACTCTAAAAACAAGTTCTAAGCTGACAGAAAATGAGATGAAACCCAAAGATGTGGCTTAAATACAGGACCCCTGGGCTTTACAACTGCTCTGGTTGCTCTTGTAATGAAGTACCAATCGTGCTGATTAAACTAGGAATAGGAAATCAATTTTTTTAGAAGCTCAAGGGAAGTAAACCAGAGGTAGGGCATACTTTTTGAATCTCACAGTAGTTTCTACACAGTACAGCTATTCAAGAATTACTCCACTTATTTTGTAACTCTGTACAATTTACTTTTAAAAAAATGTATCTTAGGTCACGTCAACTTCAATTGGTTTAATGAACCATGGATATTAGGTAATCATCTGCTATGTGTGCTTTTGGTTGAATATGTAAGTGGCTTCTAACCACTGCTTCAAGAGCACTCAGTATCACCAAAAGAGAACTCAAGTAGCAATAAACATGGTGTAAGGGAACTGTTTCTAATGGAGCTGTAGTTAGTACATGTCTTAAAGTACCTCACTGTGCAAATAAAATATGCAGTTAGTTTGCAAACTTGTCAGCAGGCTGTCAGAACACTCAGAAATTTTTTCACACAGTTTTACTAACCAAATAAAGTTTACTTTTGATAGTCAATCATAACCTGGAAGAGCAGTATACAGCATTTATAAAGACATTCTATAAAAACCGTATTTGCTTCTTTTCTGAAGTGCTCTGAATTAGCATTAGATCAGCTGAACTGTGAGTGCAACTTTTAGTTGTTTATGTCTGAAGTGAAACATCAAAAGCAAGCACAATAGAAATGTAGTACAAGTACCAGGAAAAGCAACAATAAAAGGAACTGCATTTGCAATTGGCGGTTGCACTTAAATGAGTTGCCTACTCTAAGGTACTGTACTCTTAAAGGACCACAGAAAATCTTAAAAAGATAACATATGATGTTAGTATGGGGCTTGGAATTGTAAGAAAGAGAAGACTGAAATAGCACACAGGGTTTCTAACACACTAGGTGGGTGTATCTGTAAATACAACACAGCCATGCTGTGGAATACTCGAGCAATCAGTTTTAAAAATACCCCGAGATATCAATGTGTTCTACTCTGGTTGCTCCTCATGCACATACAGGAAATATTTAACATGAAAATATCATAAAATTGGGTAGCTCTTTAGTCCACAAAAATTCATGTAGCTAATGACTGTATAATAGTGTTGGAAGTTTAAGATGTCATGCCCTGGCTTCAGGACTAAACTTCTTACAATAAATTCTTACTGTAAATTTTAAAAGTCTACAGAAAACCCCAAAGATCAGTTCCAGAGGATGGATTTTATTCCAAGGCCACAATTTGATGTTCCATATTGCATGTGCACTAAATATTGGTCCGTTTGGTGCTGCAATACAAACTCTGATGCTGTCCTCAACTTTCACAAACCTCCCAAATCCAAAAGTCAGCTAACAACCTTTCATTTTCAACATCTAATTAGATTCTGATCAACTCTTACAAAATTAAGTAGAAATCAGAATTTTAAATTAGTAGCCAAAATTTTCCAAATCTCCACAGAAATGAGCCAAAGCACCAGAATTGTGAGGTCCCGTATTTAGTCTATTTTAATAAAGATTTCTTCAACTCTCTCAGGCTTTGTGCTACCTTTATAGATAATGATTCATGATGGCAGAAGTGATAAAAGAGACCAAAAAAAAATCCAGAAGGCATTTTGGAAGTCATGCCCTCGAAAAACCCCAAAAAACAATGAAAAATGAAAAAACCTGCCTTCATTAATCACTAAACTCTTTTCCAAATCCAATCCAAGACAGAGGGATCTTCCTAAAATACCAGCTGAATTTTCAAATAAATGAAGAGAACAAGCGAATATCTTCATGAAACTTTCATAACATTAAATGCTTACTCTGCTGCTTTGGCTGATTCTTTGTGTTTCTATTCTTCCCACTGAAAATTAAAGCATTAATATTATTACCATTAGACAGAAAAATAAAATAATTACTGTTCTTAACTGTGGGAAGTAATGGTCTACAGATTCTTCTCATCTTGTAGATAGTACCTTGCTGTTTTTAAAGTTGTTTTCTGTAAGTACACAGGGGAAATTGTGCTCATAATATACTATAACTAATGACAATAATTTTTCATTCATTAATTATATACAAAAGTGATGGGCCTAAAGCCTCGGCAGTAAATTTGCAATATCTTCATGCTGAGCACTTAATGGTTTGTCATTCCTTTGTCTGGGATTTCTAGAAGGTTGTTCTCAGAGGATGTATTGCATATTGTGAGTTCTCCACTGGCTACATGTACCAAAAACATAAATGATAACCACAAACAGTTCACTTTCCAATGCCCAGAGTGAAACCCTTCCTTAGAACAGCAATACTCAGTAGCTAATCACTTCTTATAAACAGTCACAGAAAATGTGCTGTTTTCTTCTCCCCTCCCCAGATTTAATTCCCACTGCCATAAACAAGTGTTGTTCAGGTGGAAAATAGTTCAGTGTAGTGACATCTGGTATCTCAACTGAAATTTGGCAGCCCAAGCAGAGCACCAACAGCTCCGAAGTATCCCTGTTAAAAAAAAAATAAATAAAAATTTTCAAGTTTAAGTAGGGTATTAAATTTTGCACTACTCACATTTTAGTGACAACAACCATCTGATGGACCAATGCTACAGAAAGCACACCACACACTTTTAATATATAATATTCCATAATTTTTTAAAGCTTTGGGAAACAAACATTTTATCCTTCATTAACTTTGGGGGATTTCACGCCAAGCCTCACCATACACTGCAAGGCTTCTAAGGCATTCCTAAAGAATGGAAATTATGTTTGGTTCCTTTTTCCTAGAGGAGATAGTTTGGTTGCCAAAAGGTCTTCAATACCCATAGCAACACTCTTTCTAAAGCACAAGTTAAGAATTTCTTTAATTCACTGCACCTCACAATTTGTGACTCTCTACTTAACTGTACACAAAGAACCACGTTCTCCTCTTGGATTACATTCCCTCCTGTGGGGGAGTGAAATGTTCCCTCTCCCTATAACTGTGAAATATTGAAGTCTTTGGAATATACACTTGATTAAATGCAAAATTTACCCAAGAAAAATCTGAAGAACTGACAATGAATGGTTCTGCTATTACTGCAGACACTGGCACAGACTGTCAGTCCTGGGATAAGCAATAAAGGAAAAATGTTGTGAGAATCAACTGGAGGGGAACAGATCTAATGCTGCAGTATTTGCAGACCAACAAACTGAGGACAAAAACTGCCAATCCACTGCCAAGAAGCTACAAATCTCCCAACTGTTGCACCTGTAATTTGCTTGTATTTTTATCAAAACAGGTGAAAACTCTCAGCATTCCTTACTGATGAAGATGGCAGAAGCTGCCCCAAAGCAGGTCAGTCTGAGAGCACAAAGTCACTACAAGAGCTCTGAGGGTCTGTGGCAGTAGGAAAGCCTTGTCAAAGGCAGTCTCCACTTTCAGGACGTTGCTCAAGCCCAGCAGAGAACAATGGGCCCGTTTCAAAGGCTCAAGCTTTAGATCTCTGGACTCTTTGAAATACAACACTTACTATTGCTTCCACCCAAACTTAAGAAGGATTGTTGACCCTGGGCACAGAGCTTAAGATTTTCTTGTCGCTCTCCAAAGATCCACAGCATGAACTGAGCTTTGGGGTAAAGTGACTGAAGTACTTCCCTGGCAGAGAGCTGTTCCCAGACAACCAACTCAGCACGACAAGCCTCCTCTTATTTCTGGTGTTTACTGAGTACTCAGTGCCTCAGGATATCGCACGAGAGCTACTCAATAACGCATTTTTGATTTATGGTGGAACAACACACACAGATAAATGAACCACAGCATACCTCATGTTCTAGGAACAAGGCCTTCAGCTGGCCTTTTGACCAGTAATCCAGTGCATACGCAAGAAGCTTCATCGACAAAGTATTCACACGCAAAAAATTGCCAACAAACACAACTCGGTTTATTTTCTGAAAAGAAAAGAGAAAAACAGTAAAGGATTAAGACTTTTCACTGCTTAACACAGCTTTGAAAAACTGAGCTATGAAAGAGCAGGCTGTCTTGAGCAAGAAAAAAACCCCACAAAACCCAAACAACCCACAATTAAAACACGGGTTCAAAATTTAAAACATGGCATAATCGGGGAAAAGGAAAGTCAGTGCAACCCACAAGAACTAAAGGACTTAATTTACAGACAAGTAGCATTTGTGTTGCAAATTAAAGTGAGCATTTTCAGTAATGAAGCCACAGAAACAGCCCAGCTACAAGTGAAGTGAAATGAAAGATAGTTCTGTTTGGCAGAGAAGCCTCAGTGCCTTCATAGCCCTGTACAATGCTGCTTGACATGAATGCAACAAGGCAGCACTGTAAAGAAGCCGAAGACAGTAAGACATGGCAGGTGTTCCTTTCATCTTCAGACCTCAATATACCTCAGCACAGCATCAGACCAGGAGTTAAATACTGCAAGTGAGCTGTGAATTTTAATCAAGTCAAATGTAAAGAAGTGAAAAATGACTTAATTTTCCCCCATTCGCTGAAATAAACCCAATGTTAAGTGAAAGCAACATTAAACACTGGTTTAATGATACAAGAGGAAGAACCAAAGAAAATCTAGTTGTGTTAGTTCTTAACATAGTGCTTAGATAAGCACTTAATTACATTAAATCAATAAATACATTAATTGTATCTAAGTTGTTGTACTAGTTTTTGTAACAATTCAACCTGCAGTCAAATGACTAACATGGGACTGTTTTTCACCACTGTGATCAGTTCCCAGTGAAGACAAAGGAGATACATCATTAAGGCACAAAACCATAATTCTGTTCTACTGCAGGAAGCCAAAATAATGACATCCATTTTACCTTTATATATCAGTTCAAGATATTAGTTTGTATATCCCTATTAACTGTTTGTTATGATTTGTAGTTCTGTGACATAGCTGGAATGACACCAAAAAATTGGAATAAAGCTAGTTTGTGCAGTTTACAAGTTCTGATTTGTCCTCCTTTAATCCCACCCTTCAATATAAATTTCATGCATTTGTCTCAGTCTATTAGTATGTACTTCCAACTTCACCCTCACCTTTGCTGTTAGGTTTTGCCATAAAGCAAAAAGCCAAAATTAACTTAATACTCACAAAATTAATTTTACTCTCTAAGACAGACATGAGAAAAAGACAGGGAATGAAACTGAGGGAGACCATGCAACATTAAAACCAGAAAAATGTATTAGTCTGCCTCCTAAGCAAAAGGAGGGTTTTTCAGGTAACAAGGTTGTTGGTACTTCTGAGGTGATGCAATCCAGAGATTTTAAGCAGAGCTCTAAATACAGTTATCCATAATCTTCTCCCAGAAAGCTGTTATTAAACCTCATTTTATCCAAAGTTTGTTCATAATGAATAAGGAAATGCTGGAGGCCATCAGGCCATCAGGTCCCTCACACTGCTCAAAGCAGGTCTTGCAGCAACTTAAATGCAGCAGTTGCTGAAGTCACATATTCTGAAACCCTCCAAGGACAGAGTCCATGTTTGAGGGCTGGACATACTCCCCAGGTAACCCTGCCTTGGCAGAGGGGTTGCACTGGATGATGTCCAGAGGTCCTTTACAGCCTTAACTATTCTGTGACTAAAGTATTAGGAATGGGTTCAGAATATTTTGACTGCCTCTGGAGAACTGGGATATCTTTGCCAGTGGGGAGGGTAACCTGACAAGGAGTGCCTCAAACCAGCTTTGTTAGGGAATGGAGCCCAAAGCCTGCAGGGAAGTGAGGGAGCAGGGGGGCACAGGATGTTGTGATGAAGGACTTGAAGTTCCCTTGCTAAACCAGGATGATTGTGGGCACCACCCAAGCCTACACAACACTACATGAATTTCCTCATTTCATCTGAGAATGTACTAAAAGGTTTAAAATGATACATCATTTTAACAATCATTTAATCTGTAAACAAATAATAAACGTGCAGATAGATCACTTCCTTGTCAGTTTTTACCTCATTTACTGCACACATCCGGGCAATAGACCCAATGTTATTGGTGATGGTGACCAATATGGCTCTTGCAAGATCTTCTTTACTAACAGACTCTCTCTTCTCTTTGTAGATCATATTCCCAAAACTAGAACAGGAAAAATTTCCATTAATTAAAAGTGATTTATGTGCATTTGAAGCAGTAATTTCAGATTGTAATTTTTATGCTGTAACATAAGTCTTATGTTTGTTCTTGAGGAGCTCCCTTTCAAAGTCTGTGTTAAATACAGCAATTTAACACTACCTGTGTATTTATTCCTTCACAGCAAACAGTTGATCTTGTTAAAATAATGACCCCCACAAAATATTTTTGTTCAGGTTGACTTCCATGAAGAACCATCTAAAGCAAAATGCAGTCTTATTCTTGGGTATTATTCTAGTACAGGGCTGTGTTGTGGATTTGTGCTGGAAACTGTTGATAACCCAAGGATGTTCTCATTATCACTGAGCAGAGTCAAGGCCTTTTCTGCTCCTCAGCCCACCCCACCACCAAGCAGAAAACGGTGCACAAGGACTTGGGAGGGGACCATTCTGTTCTGTTCCCTTTCTGTCCTATTAAACAATCTTTATTTCAACCCAGGAATTTTACTTTTTCCCCCACCTCACTGGGGGGAGTGAGTGGCTGTGTGGTGTTTAGCTACCTGCCAGGTTAAACCACACCACCTCTGCACTTCATTCCTGCCACTCCTGTGATCACCTCACATTCTCCCCTTCAATCTCTGTGTAGGACATACCACATGAGGATTCTTCAATATCTAGCTGGCAGGTACCTGCAGTTGCCTGTGGCTTTAAACCTTCTAAAAAGCTAAGGATATATACTTTGAGGATAAAAAAAATAACTTGACTGCAATAATACTTTGCAAAAAAGCTGTTTTCTCTGCATTAATAGTTCAAGTCTTGTTTTTTAAGCCCCCCAAACCAACAAAAGAACCAACAAGGAGACTCTTGCTTACCTGGATGCTACAGCCCATCCTGGCAAGCCAAATCTTTCATAGTCTCCTCCATAAATATCCCGAACCAGCTTGTCAGCATGTGTGCTGTCTCCTTTGGATGCCATTTCCAGAGCTTCTTCAAAACTTTCACAGCCCGTCAACAAACTGCACAAACCAAGAAAGGTCCCTCCACCTAGACTAAGGACAAAGGAAACTAGTTGCTTTTAAGTGGTATTTCCTCACATGAAAGATTCTTGTGTCTGACTAAGAAAACAAACAAATAAAGCCCTCCAACTTAGATATCAAGCTCTTTACTCTTCTGCTTAAGATTCACTTCACAAACAGACGTCAATCAATTTTATGCTATTTTAAGTCACTTACAAGAGGGTAAGAGCTAACAAATAGATATAAACTCTCAAAATGTAAGCTGAAACACTTAATCAGAGCCAAACTCCTTAAATACCCACATCATGCCACTGACTGATTCTTGATCATTTACTGTAAAACACGTGTGCACACATCAGTTCTTATGGAGCAAGAGAAACACAAGCTCACTGCACACCTTATCAAAACTTAAAACCCATAAAACTCTCACTGTGGAGCACTTTTATTACTCATTGACTGATGAGTAAGACTAAACTCCTCAATAACAGAACCATGGGAATGGACTTCAAAGAATACAACTCTAATTTACATATAAAATACTTTTCCATACTACAGACTGAAGAAAAGAATAGGTGTGGGAATCAGGGAGAGGAAGCACTTCAGAAAACAGAAGACTTGTTGCCCCACAGAGTAACAACCCCAGCTTGAGTCTTTAAGTTACCTTGTTCCAGTTACTCTTTTATAGTTGTCTTTGGAATGGACTGCTAAAATACTGACTCCTGAACCAATGTTAACAACCAGCAGTGGGTATGGATCATCCAGGTTAAAAGGCATCTTTTGGCATCTCTCAGGGTCTGAGGCATTTTCAAAATAATAGCACTCTGCCTGGCCATTGAAGCTGACAGAGTCTATGTACAATAAGCCTTTGACAAGGCAGTCAAGCTCATCCAGTTTGTGCAGCTGGAGGTTTCCAATCTGTGTTAAGAAAGAAAAAAAGACTGTGTCAACATGTTCTAACATTGCACAAACATGCTACAAATTTATGAGTATATTTGTACTGCCCAACTTTAAGAAGCTCTCTCAGGAGACTAATCCAGGAACTTCAATCTCAGTATAAAGCCAACAAAGCATTCAGAGGTAAGTTCTGAATACATCAATTAGCAAATCCATCTGACTATAAATCTAGATCTCAGACCTTAATCAAGAACAGACAGGCAGTATAAATATCTGCTTTGGTAAGCTTAAAGATAACTTCTGAGATACTCAGACATTATTCCATTGAAAAATTAGCAATATTTTTCACAGATTTAAATCAAGAAAAAGGTCACCAAATACCCCACTGAGTGTTATCTTAGTGGAACTCACACATCTGCACGTCTTTCAAGGTTTGTGGGTTTCCTCCCCCCACTTACAAATCAAACAGTCATTTCTAAGATGTCAGCAGATAAAAAGCTCAATGGCATCGTGCTAACTACCCTTGCAGCTTCATTAACACTCCAAGGATTATCAGAAAACCACAGGGCAGAAATTCTGAGGGGCTTTAGGCTCACTACAGCTCTTCCTCAGTCTTGCACGTGACATGTAAGCTGCTGTTCTCTCATAGAGCAGAAAGGACAATTTAACAGGTGCTGTGGATTCCACGAAGGCTGTAATTTCCCATACTTAATGCAGTTTGTAATTAATAATATTTGAGCATTGCACAGTTTTTCAAAACACTGATTATTTAACCCAGCAATGCCTTTGGCATCAGCTCCAAGCTGAGGCACAACAAGGTACCTACTGTGCGAAAGTCTTCTTCGAACTTGTACGCGCCACCGCCGGTGGCACAGAGCA
This sequence comes from Pachyramphus minor, assembly GCA_013397135.1. Classification (NCBI taxonomy): domain Eukaryota; kingdom Metazoa; phylum Chordata; class Aves; order Passeriformes; family Tyrannidae; genus Pachyramphus; species Pachyramphus minor. Next base: position 19,572 of record VYXB01009819.1, on the reverse strand, counting down.
CCGTGTGTAGTGTTGAAAAGTTTTTGTTTCTTCCCATTTGGATGAAAGTAGGCAGATCATGAGTTGGGAATCGGATAAAGTGCAAGTTTCCTCTACGAGCAAAAATGGTCAAGTCTTTCAGCTCCAGGTGGACGTCCCGAATGCCAGTGGATCCATAGGCTACATTGGAAGTCAGGTATTTGCGGATGCTCTTCAAGCTTTCAACCTCCTCCTGCTCCTCCTCTGCAGTGATGTCAATGGGTTCAAAATAGGCAAGCTTCACCAATGTTCCCCCAATGTCCATGCCAAACCATGGGAAAGCTGTGAAGGTACAAGAATTATTGTTAAAGAGACAAAGCCATACCTGGAAATTAAGAGATAAACCAATGTTGTACTACTTTTTCAACAAGACATTAACAACAAACCTCACAGGAATGAGGAATTAGTGCTCATTTCAATTACATGACCTTAAATATCCCTCTGGCCATAGGTAAAAATGGGAAAATTAGCAACTCCACACATTTAAATGCTATTACACGTGCTCAGGAAGCGCAGCTCAAACTCCCCAAACTATACCATGTCTTTCAGATCAGTTCATAAACAAAATTCAACCACTTTTTTTTACTGAGTACAAGGGATTAAAATAACCTTCCCTTCTAAAATAATAGCTCTGACGCACTTCAGCACAAAGACTGCAATGCACACGGGAAGAAAGCAGGTTACACATAGAGCTGGCACCAGAGCAGGACAATATTCCTCCTCTAACAGCTCCTCACACAACATGTTTGAGAGGGAAGCCTTAATTTATTTGCATGCACTTTAAAAACTGGCACAGTTAAGATGCCCAATTTATATCCCTTGAAGTTAAAGGGATAACAAAACCTTCTATTAAGAAATACAAGCAAACCACAAAATTAGTATTGCTGAATCTAAGTTCCATTTTCCCTTTTTTTTTTTTTTTGTACCTTGGCTAGAAGAGGGCATTTCTGTACTACAAAACAACAGTAAACCAAGTGCTTTGCCTTTGTCACTTCTGTGGAATGACTGCGGTTCCTAACAGGGATTTTATGGTCTATGACATGCAGGACCATAATTTGAATATGCCTGTACTAATAAATTTTCCCACCCATGTGCAGTGAAACAGATACTCAGTAACTCTACAGCAAAGACAACGTTTTCATCTGACAGTGTTCCCACTGTCATCTCCCAGAAATGGTATTTAAAATTTAATTTGTAAGTTTAAGAAAGATTCTGAATATCCAGCTGGGAAGCTCATGTTTTTATTTTCTAACTGACATTACAACTTGCTTGTTTTGTTTGCCCTTTATTTTTTTAGAGTTGCAGTTTATTTCTTCAGATGCAATTCATATCTTACAGAAACATGAAACTCAGGGACAAAACCAAGAAGATGTTAACATGGTCATCATGAGCGAGATGCAATTACACTGAATTTACATTACTAGTGGGACCTATCCTTGAGAAGAATGACCTACCAAAATATTTTAATTTATTTAGGCAAGGCTGGCTGTGTGTCAGTTCATTTCTGAGTGCTAAAGTTAAAAAGAAGAAATTTCAAAGTTGCCTGAACTTTTGGGAACGGGTGCCCAGAGAATATTGCCAGGTATTAACCAAAAAGATTTAGTTAGTTACCTTACTCATCTTGAAAAACTGAATTGAAATACAAGAGGAAGTTCTGTGAGCAAAATCCAGCTCCAAGTAGAAATAAAGAAGGTCTGTTGCATAAAGTTGAGGTCTAAGCATAAACCACACATTAACTAATTCTACAACCACCTGACTTCTTTATTCTGTGACTCCGGACATAAGAAAATTTGTCACCTTCCTGTTTGACCACAATTAGCTGATGATGTATTAAGTGACCTCACCAAGTTTCAGCCTCTTGCTGTAAACCATGTCATGAGACCAAAAGAGAAGAAGGGAAGTTGATTCACCAAGAGACCAGAACAGGAGTCAATTCAACCCATTCAGAATTTAACTAAGACACAGCGAGCCAGGTACTACCTAAAATATTCAGGATTCTTTCTGCTCAGTGGGCCTACTGAATAACTAGGATCTAGTCCTCCACAACAGGAAAGAGGGGGAAACAGCTGAAAGCTCAGACAATGAGCTTAACAAAGATTTGGTGCAAGTCAAGCCTGTTTGTCAGAAGATCCACCACATCCCACGATAATGATCCAAAAGGCTTTTGCAAATACAGCATTAGTTACACCTCTATAAATCTCAAGGTTTATGAATCAAGTAAAAAAAACAAGAACTGAACTGTAAGTTTATTCCATAATTTAAACAGGAACATATTTTATGTTGAAAAATGGGATCATGCTGCACAATACCAGTTTTTTGGGTTAACTGAATGATCTTAACAGCCATTTAAGGATTTTGAAACTGAAGAATTAGGTCAGTTTTCACCTCTGTGACAAACCCCAGGAAGTTTCACATCTTTCTATTGAAAATTTGTCAAGATTTGGCTGGTAAGTACATTGCTCGAGTTTCATTTGCAAGGTGGAGGAGTTATGACAAACAAGTGGGCCCACACCCTGTTAACTTACTCCTCACACCAGCAGCCCAGAAGAAGGAATTACATGAGGATTCTTGTGCTTGTAAGCCACTCTTGACTGATTTATATTGATTTTATTACAGGTGCAGCCAGAAAAATTACAGCCATTTTGTGCTCCAAACACAGAAAGGGATACACGTATGTGGCAAGAGCACAGTCAGTTGGGACTGCAAGGATACAAGATCCATCCGTGCTTGAGCTGCCTTTAAATAATGGAAATACACTGATCCTCCTGAATTTTAATATAACTGGACACAGTATGGAAACCTCCTATTGCTGCAGCCTTCAATCAGATTGCTTCAGGAGGATCTTGGCTCAGAATCCATCCCATCTGGACGCAGAGGGATTGGAGAAAACAGGAACCCATGTGGAAACATGAGCTCCTCTTCCAATTACTGGAAGTGTTTTCAGTTGCAGAGTTAAAAAAAGGCCAGAGAGATTCTGGATGGAGGACTATGGAGAGTTTCCTACAAGGCTTCCAGCAGCCAGGCTAATCCTGACAATGCCTGAAGAGGACACACAGACTTGAAGTCTGCCATACATACAAGGAACCTGTGCATCATTTTAAACCACACAGACGAGCTCTCTGCTGAAGGGGGAGGTTGCTGCTCTTTGAGACATGTTTGAAGCACAGTTTTCTCTCTTACACAGCATATCTGCATCAGTAGCTGGTATGGTCTCTCCAATCCATGAAAGATTTCTCAGGCAGTCTTGTATTTGAAAGCTGGCTTGGAACACGACAAAAATAGCGTGGTGTGTGCCTTGGACTGAGAATATATAAATGACTCTAAAAAGTATTTTTATACTTGTATCTGTGGGTCATGCTTCTCTAAGTGAGAGATGTAGGAGAATGCCAGCAACAGAATCATTTGCAAAAAATATCCCCAGACATCAGCTTGATCCTTTCAGCAGTCACAGTTGAAGAAATGTGCCTGGATGACACCAATACCAATTACACAACCTTCCTTTCAAGCTTACAGGTCTGCACAGACCAGGTTTGAGCACATGAACAACTGGAACCACCATTCCACAGCTTCACTTCGTAAGGAGAATCAATTCCTCTGCATTAAAACTGGGCTTTTTCTACAGCTCTGGGGGATTAGGTCATTAAAAGATTTTTCTCAGCTCTTCCTCTTTGTAACTACTCTTATTCCTAGGAAGATTTCACAACGAGTGAGTCACAGATCAGAAGTATTCCTTGCTAAGAATTTGACTGCTATTCACAGAAAAAATCCAGGGCCCATCTTTTCCAAGATCAGTTCCTCTCTGCAGAGGTCAGCAACAATTTCAAAAAAAGGAAAAGTAAAACTGAGCTTTTTATTCAACAAGCCCAACTGCCTCGGATAGACTACATAAAACTCCTTCAAAAATATGCATTCTGCTTTTAGGAAGTCAAGCCAGGCCCTATTTAAGAATACACAAAACACAGATTTTACTATCTGAGAAGAGACAGATCCGTGAAGCAGAACACTAACTGGGAAATCAAAACCCATATGGTGTTTAACGTGATACTTCACAACAAATTTAACTGTCTCCAGGACAGCAAGAGGAGTATCATAACATACAACCTTCTTAATTCCAAATCCAGATTTTCTTTCATTCCCCAGCTCTTCCAGGAGCCAATGTGGTCCCTACATAAATGCAGCAACCAGGAACCTTTGCCATAAAGCAACAGGTTGTTCTGTACATGCCATGAAGAAGCTTTGAGGGGCAACCCCACAAAAAACCCAGATGTTTAAGAGGATTCATTATTGCTTCCTGCAATGTAGAAAAGCACTTTCCATAAGAGACGAGTGATGTGCTCATGCAGTGATGTAACAGTTCTGCTGAATAAGAAAACCCCATGCTGGTGGCTGTTGGTTGTTTTTTAAATCATAATAATCTTTAGAGATACACAGGGAGGTCTCATTCTCTTGTGCCTGCACTTCTCAAGTTCTTGGTGTACACAGTTACTGGCAGAAATCTTAAGGGTATTTATATCTTATCACATGAGTTATTTATATGCTAAAGGAAATAATTACAGTAAAAAGTCTCTCATGCCAATACAAATGCAAAGGTTGAGGTGTTTTCCTTTTCCATGTGCTTCAGCAGAGCAGAGGACCTTCAAAGCTCTCCACCCAGACCACACACTATTCTGACTTTGCACACCCACTTTGGCTCCAAAGCTGCAGAAAGCACAAACTCAAAGACTTAGCCACTCCCCCCTTATTCAGTAAGATTCTTCAGTTTAATGCTCTATTTCTATCTAGCTTTTAAAAACTGAGAAACAGATTCCTGTCAGCCTCTTTCCTAAGAATCTAATGACACAACTGAAACACAAACACCTTTGAAATACCTCCTTCTCACTGTAAGATAAAGTAACATTTTGGGTCAACTCTGCTTTAAATGAACAAGAATCAACCTTCAAAGAAGAGTAGCTAACTCCTATTTCAAGCTGGGAGCTCTGGCACCCTGGGGAAAAACCCCAAATTCACAGCTGTCAGTGACAGCAGAGAGCAGCCTACATCATTTAGTGTCACCTTTTTAAGAAAGCTTGTGTATTATTAAGACTGTTGCACTTCAAATATACATGTAGCCCCGGGAACAACTGCCAAAGGGTGCCAAAGTTCATGATTCTTTACTGCCCTAAAATAGAGGGAAGGAAAACAATAATGAAATCCATGAAAACTTAAGCTTACTCCTATTCCCAGCACTGCAACATTTCTTTATGAAAGTATGCAGCATTATCAGTTCTGATTCCCAAAACTTATCTTCCAATTCAGCCTTTGATAGTAAAACCTTGATCCTACTCCTACCCAAATATTTACAAGGCAAACAACTATTTAAAAGTTATACTGAACTACTACACACTTCAGTCTTTACACAGAAACTAAAATGTATCCTGCAGTTTCTCCAAATGCATGTTCCTCTGTTCTTATATCTCCAGTATTTCCCTAAATCATGTGCATGCAGCAGAGTAAAACCTGATGGCAAACTCTACCAGCTGCATCAGCTGGCAGGCCAAGGCAGCTCAGGTGTGCAACGGGACAAGCAAAGGGAAAGCACACCACAGGCTGGGGGGCTGCTAAATCAACCAGGATTAGCCTGATGTGTAGGCAGCAAAGTGCCTTTGCTGCACCCTTGTCCAGGGATGTACACAAGTATGAGCCTCTAGGGAGCAAAACAGTACTTTTTTTTTTTAAAAAACTATCCTTAATCCTTGAGGCAATGGAGACTTTCTCTCCTTTTGTAACAGGTTTTTGATTGAAATATCCCAGCTCCAGCTCAAAATACATTTGAGCTGGCCAGAATTAATGCATAAATTAAATGTATCTGGCACGCCCTGGCACATCCTCCCATTTTTCATCGTGGGGAAAACTTCTCCATCACGCTCCACAAACTCCCTGCACTTTCCCACTCAGCCACATCTAATGACACTCCATAACAGCCACAGTTACCAGTGGGAGGACAGGTGGGAATGGGCAATTACTGCAATTGCTCTTCATGAGGTTCATCACATCCACAAGTGGATGCCATATAAAGCTACCACAAGACAAACCATCACTGCTTTCATCTTCTCCCTCCTTGCTCATTCTCTTAATTTTGTTGACATTTCAGCAGCCGTGTCTTTGGGGATAGGTGTAATTACAGTGAGATACAGCATACAGAGGCATAATTTAGCACTCACAGATACACTGTGTTTAACACAGTATAAACTGTGCCTGGCGGTATTAATCCATTATTAGAAACACACTTTTCAACTGCAGTCAAATGAGTCTGACTAACATCTGCTAGTGGCAGATGATAGATGTTATCAGCTATCAAGGACTAATAAGAAAATGCTAGGATACCTAAGACTATGCAGCAAGTTCTATGAACAAAAAAAAAAAAAAAGAAAAAAAAAAATCAATTTAAAAGAGATTCTCCATCCATCTAAATGGATTTTTCATCAATTTTACTACACTCATCCTGCATGGGATCGCTCTGTCCACAATGATTACATGTCCACAGAACCATATAAGAGAAAATAAACTTGAGATTTTCATCTTTTCTTTATATTGGTACAGCACTTTGCAAATCTCTGCTATGTACATTCATATATTAGTGTGTCTCAAATTGCCTCAAGGGAAACAAAGGCATTTGTTCTCAAACTATTTTCAACAACCAACCAAAAGGAACACACTGTAAAAAGTAACATACCCAGTGTACTAGATGTTAGAAGTCTCTGCCTTTCCTTCAGCAGTGCATTACCCTCCAGAGGCAAGAGGAAGGGCTCCAGCTCCCCTGGAGAGCACAGCATGCTGGCACTGTCCCTCTCGCCTTCCCCACCAGTATGCAGAGCTCCCTCTGACTGAGTGGCTGCTCTCCTTTCTTCAGGCAGATCCCACACAGCAGCAAGACTCTCTGGCCTCACATTTGTCATCTCAACTCACAAATAACCTTTGCAAGTTTTCCTGAAAATTGCCAGCCATTCTTCCCCAGAGGCATTTCCTCAGAAGTTATCATGCAACTCCTGCCCGGAAGGTTCCTCCCAGGGTCATCTGATTTGACCATTCAGTCACACCAGCAGGAAAACTGCCAACTCTAGCGGTCAACTATGGCTTTGTCCAGCCAAGACTTTAAGACCTCTGAAGTTTCTCAAGAATCCTCCAAGAACTGAGACTCCACAACCTCTCCACTGCCACACTAACTTAGTACAAAGCTTTCCCAGTGTGAATTTCTGTTCTCCTTCATTCAAACACCTGACACCTCCCATCCCCAGCAGCTGAGATTTAAATGGTCCTTAATGAGCCTCTTCCAAAATAGCCAATCTCAGAAGCTGTGTTCCACAAATTCAGCTGCATTTCTCAGGTTTTAGACCATTAAATTAGCAAGAGCACTAGCCAGGTGAAGATCTGGAAGGGAGAACCACACAAGCATGTCTAGGCAGTGTATCCACATCAGAAGCCCTGAACTGGTTTGGTGTCTCCATTTTACCCTCTCTGATGACTGACATGACAGGCAGAGCAGTCATGCCTTTTTTCCTGATGCCAAACATCACAGATGAAAGCAAAGGTAGGCTAAAACAATCTTCTCAATTCCACTCTGCAGATTCTTAAGTTAAATAATGATTAACCATTTTCCCCCTGCATCAAATTTGGCAGATGATTAGATACTCACTTGGTCTAAGGAACATAAGCCCACTCAGCAATTGTGCTTGTAAACAGTCTAAAAGTGGTATTGTAAGCCCAGCTTTTNTAAGCCCACTCAGCAATTGTGCTTAAAATTATCTACAATTGTCTTAACCTAATAATTTGTAAACAGTCTAAAAGCGGTATTGTAAGCCCAGCTTTCACATCAGTGTGAGCAGTTAAGCCAAACTGACAGCAGATTTTGGGCACCAGGGCCCCTGAAAAGCCATGGGCTTCTCCATCTTCAGTACTTTTGTGGGGATCTGCTCCTCTTCAAACATTCAGCTGCTCTCCCACTTCAGTCAATGTGACTAACCAGGATCAGAGATCAGCAAAATGAGTCTAAAGTTCATTGCCTAAGAAACCAAGTGCTATTATCTTTAAAAAAGCCACCAACTTCAAACTATGTTCAAGAGTCAAGAAGATATAAACAACACAGTTTGACACTGTATTTTCCCCCTCCTTCCTCTGCAGTTCCAACTGTTTCTAATTCCCATAGTGAAACCAACATCAAAATTCAGATTCAAGAAATGGAAAAGTGCAACTACAACTGTAGCATATTTGACAGCTAAAATTTCTTGATAACATTTGCATTGTTATTTATCCATGAGGTTTAAATTCACCACTACACAAAACAAGTCTTTGAGGTCCAGCAGAGACACTCCTGAAATTAGCAGGTTTCTGCAGTAGGAACAGCCATACTCTCACAATTTTAATTACCAAACCACTGTAACATTTTACAGCCAGTTATTGCTTCAGAGTCTTGACAACATTCCTTAATATTACACCAGTGGGGAAAAAATGCTGTCTGAACTGTAATCTTCATAAATATCATTACAGTAAATTCAGGAATTTCCACACACTGGCACTAACAAGAGGTGATGACTAATTGGGTGCTACAAGATACACATTTAGGCTTTCCCCAACAGACCATAAGACACAAGGTACTTTCACAGCTTTTATAGCTATTTTTAGAGCTACACCAAAACTTCCTGTTTTAAATACGTGTTTGATGGTTTTCTTATTGGGCTGCTCAGACAATATACCTAAAACATCCCCTTTCAAGATCCTCTTTTAGCCATATGCTGCTCACTTGCCAGGCATGCCACAGGACCAACAGGCCTAGAAATTTGGGACTAGACATTTTTTCTGCACAGTAACTCACCCTGAAAGTACTTCTTTAAGTATAATGACAAAGATGCTTAATTCAGTGATGCAATACCTGCATCCCTTTCAGCCAAGGCACACCTGTATTAGCTTGACAGGTGTGTTGACTTGCACAGCTGTACATCATTTGCATGTAGATTAACTTTGCTCTATCCATACCTCTCTCCCCACAAAGAAGCACCTGTACTCTTAAGATATTTTGTTTGCTTTCACCTGAGTCTGAATCACGTTTGTGCCCTCCAAAACAAATACGATGCTCAAAACCAATAAAATAGTAAGGATACTGTTACAGCTGTGCTTATTAAAGGGGAGAATCCAGCATATTTTAATTAAAGACCTGCACTCAAATGATAGGAAATATTCGCTCTAAAAAGAATGAGGAGTTGATTAACCCTTAAAAAGCAAAACTGCAGCCACCTGCGCAGGTGTTCGGCACAGCGATTAAGTGCCATCTCCATCAAACACATCACCCGCACCCAAGGAACCGGTGATATCGCTATCTAGTCCGAGAGAAGCCCTTCCCCCGAGGATCCCGCGCGCCCCGACCCCTCCCTCCGAGGGACGCACAGGATCGAGGATGGTCTCGGCGGGCACCTCCCGGAGCCATGGACGGGCAGCGCCCTCCGCGCCGGCCCCGCGCCCCCTCCCCCGGCCCGGCGCGGCCTTACACGGCTTCTTGGCATCCTTGATCTTCATGGCGCTGCGGCGGCGGCCCGGCTCGCTGCCGGCCGGGGCGGGTCTCCTGTCCCTCGCCTGATGGGGCGGGCAGCGCCGGCGGCTCGGCGGGGCCGGGCCTCGCTCTCCTGATGCTCGTCGCCCGCGGGGCGCCCGCCTCCCAGGGAGCGGCGCTGGCCGCG
>VYXB01009818.1:630694-646444 GCA_013397135.1 Pachyramphus minor | reverse complement strand
CCGAAAAAAAAACCAAAAAAACCCTTTTGTAAGTGGAAGGAGATTTGAATCATCGAGTGCTGGAAAACTTCTCTCATCTATTTATTCCGGTGCTTGACATCTCCGAGACAAAAAAAAAAAAATAACCAGCCACTTTCCAAACTCAAAGAGGGGTCTGGAAAGGTTAATCCTGGCCCAGTTTTACCATCAGCCCTTCTGGAAGCTGTTTCCCCACGGAAAATGTTATTTGGGGGTGTGTTCCTTGCCCTGGTCGGGGTGGGGTGTCCCCGGTGCAGGGAAGGACGAGGATCAGCCCCGAGCTGTGTTTGTAACTCCTCTTAATGGTGGGAGATAAGGATCGTGTGATAATTGCTGGGAGCAGGGAAAGATAAACCCTCGTGGTGTCTGTGTACAGCTGGTCCAGCTCCAGCCTCGGGGAAAACTCCCTTTTCCCTAAAAACCATTTCAAAAGTTGGTGGAAAACCATCGCTGGACTTTTTTCTGCCCCTGACTTTACCCCAAGGGAGTTTTTTGGGTGGTTTTTTTTCCCCACAGTTGCAGTTTTGGGGAGCTGATGGTGGCATCTCCACTGGGTTTGACCTGAACGTTCCAGGTGAGACACTCTGGTGTTTCAGAGCCATTGAGACCAGTGACTTGCAAACTGAGCTCTGCGCATTTTAAAGTTGTTCTTTTCTTTCTAAAGTTGATCTTTTCTTTCTGTAAAGGGTCCTGTAGAGGCTCTTACAGCGTTGAGAACCTGCGGGTTATTAGAGGGAAAACTCTCCTGTTAATTCAGATCAACAGCTCCAAGAGTTGCCCTTCCAGCCTCCCGAGGAAGCTGGGTGCCATTGTTATGGACACACAGAAATTCAGGAAAAAATAAGCCATAGAAATTATATTTATCTCTTTTCCTTCTCTGCCACCTCTTCAGCTGTTTCCTTTCCTTTCCTGCAGGTTGGGAGTTTAATTTGCAAATTCAACTTTTCCTTTAGGAGTAAAAATTTTCAGTTATTAAAAAAAAAAACAAACAACAAACTACTGAGAAAACAGCTTGAGAAAAATTACAAATCACTGTTTTAAGCGAAAAATAACGGTAAAACCCAAAGTTGTGGACAGGCTACTCATGGACCCACTTCTGTGCAACGATGATATGGAAATAAAAGAGGTTTTTTTCCTTCCTGATGGAAGTCAGGGCTCATTTCAGGCGGCTCAGGCAGCAAAACTCCCCAGTGAGTCTCCAGTTGAACCCAGCGAGGTCAGTGTGGCCATTCCGAGGTGGGAGCAGGGATCAGACACGTTGGAAGGGGAGAGGATGTTTCCTTTGATCCCCCCCCAAAGCCACCATGTGCCCAGCACCTGAGAAATGCTATTTATAAACCCGGGGGAGGAGAAGGGAGCCCATAAATCTTCTGAGTTTCCTTTTCTCTGCAGATCAGGGAGTGTGGGGGGGAAATGAAAACCATGTGCTCGGATTCCCAGGGCTGGGAAATCCCAGCCTGAAGGTGCCCGTGGGGACCTGGTGCTCCTGCCCTGGTGATACCAGAGAAGTTCAGGAGGCCAAGTGAGGGTGATGCTTCTCCCAGGTGAGCCCCTGACCTACAAAAAGGAATTTTGCTGCCATTTTGGGGGGATTTCGTGTAGAAAATCGAGGAGGCTCCAGGGCCATGGACTTTGCTGCTGAACCTCCACCCCCCCCTTGGAGGACCTTATTCCCTCACTTCACTGCCAAAGCCATTTTATTGGGAAGCAGGGAGCTGATCATTTTTAAAAGGAAGCCAAACCCTCAATTTTTTTTCCCCAGGAAGGATCCATAGGGTTCCCTGGAGATTCCCTGCTGGCTCTTGAGGGGTTGAGCTCCTGCTGCAGCCCAATCTCTAAGCTCAGGATCAGTTTGGCTGCTGCACTCCAGACTCCTGGAGGAAAGGTGGATTCCAAGCAGGAACAGGCTCAGCAACGTCCCATAACACTGAGTTATGTGACGGGAAAAGCTCCTTCCCTTGGGATCAGTGGATCAAAGGGCAGGGCCACCAAATGTGACCCCCATGGATGACCTGCTGCAGGGGTGAGGAGCACATCCAGCCTCCCAAACCTGTCCTGGGTGTTCCCTGTCCCAGCCAGGGTGAAAGGGGAGCTGTGCTGGGCACAGCCAGTGACCCAAGAGGCCCCGGCAGGAGCAGGAGCAGATGTTGAACAGAAGCTCCCAGTGTTGCTGTGGATGTGGGGGGCCCTGCCCGGAGCAAATGAGCCCGGGGAAGATGCATTGTCCCGAAAATTCCCGGTGGGAACTGGTGGCCCAGGGATTAGGGCAGTGCCCAGGGGCAGCAGCTGCTAAAAATACCAACAAGGGGGGAAAATCAGCTCCTCCCATCCCTGCCAAGCACGGTGCCATCGGGAATGTGCCATCGGGAATGTGCCATTGGGAATGTGCTGTGCTGTTTGCATGGGATGGAAAAAAGCATGGCCCCAGTTTTTGGGGTTTTTTTCCCTCCATTCTTCCATCCTTTGCACTGGTGCTGTTCAACTCTGTGTCCTGGACCTAAATTGTGGAAAAAAACACTGTCTCCTGGTTCAGTTGGATTTTTTTCCCTCATTCTTCCATCCTTTGCACTGGTGCTGTTCAGCTCTGTGCCCTTGACCTAAAATGCAAGAAAAAAACCCTGATTTTGTTGGTATTTTTCCCCCATTCCTCCCTCCTTTGCCCTGGTGCTGTTCAGCTCTGTCCTCTGTTCCAAAAATGCAGAGCCTGGGAGCCTCTTCTGCCAAAAAACCCCAAAGGGAAGTGATTTTTGATATCATTTTTAAGGGGAGGGGAAACTGAGGCACAGAGCAGGGATGGATATGAACTTCTCCATATCCTGGGACTGACACAAGGAATTTCATACAAATTTCCCTGCAATCCTGGACAAAATAAAAGCCACTGCCCAACTCCTCCTGGATACAGGGGATACCTTCCAAATAAAGCAATGCTGCCCAGATCACTTTCTCTCTGCTAAAGGACAAATAAATCAAAAAATCCCTCCTAAAATTCCAAGTGAGGAGCCTCCCTGCAGTGCTTTCCTCGGAAAAACCTGGGGGAGTTTTATCCATGTGGGACAATTGGGGCAAAAAAGGGTTTATTTCAGTCATGATGAGAGAGAGGTGCCAGGGCAAAGAACTGACCGTGGTGAGACAAAAGTTCTGGTGCCTGGCTGCACATTTGGGTGTCCAGCTGTCAAAAATCAGAGAGAGAATCAGAAAGAACCACACTTTTGGGCATAAAACTGGGAAAAGCAGCAAAAGACAAGAAGGGAAAAGAGGTAAAATCTCCCCCAACACCATCCAAGTGTTTCCCAAACCTCCCGCAGGAAAAGAGCCATAATTCCGAGTAAATCCGAGTGGGATTTGAAGCGTTGGGAAAAGCAGCGTCTGAAGTTTCCAGAAAGGTCCCGCAGCACCTGTGGAATATTTTTCCTTGCTGGCTCCCCCTAATTGGCTCCATCTGGGACCGAGTATCCCTTTCAACGCCGGCTGCGTGGGCAGGAACCGTCGGGGTTCGCCCCGTTGCTTCTCTCAGATCTCACAGAAACACGATCTCGGCCCCCAGGGAGGCTCCGAGATGCCACGATAAAGCAAATGCACCCCATTGTTCTTTAATCGGAGCTTTAGGAAAAAAGTTTCGGGGAAACAGCCCGTTTTCAGCCTCTTTTTGTCGCTTTTTTTGGGAGAGGGAGTGAGGATGGAGGCAAAAAGGAAGGGACAATCCTTTTATCGTGTTGGGTACAGACACTGTGTGCCTCAATATCCCTGATGCTAAAACTTCAGGCTTGGCCAAGAAAACAATGCTTCAAGAGTTATTTCCACGTGCCACCCCCAGGTTTGCTGTCAAACCAACGGGAATATAAGAGAAAAAGAGAAAATGCCTCTGCTTCACACTGGAAACTCCACCGGGAGGAGGTTGGGAGTTGTTTGGAGTTCAGGAGCCCCCAGGGATGAGCTTGAGGCTGCAGCAGGGGCTGGGATTGTCAGCACGTTATTAAACATTTCTATAAAACAGCCAAGTTTTCTTCTGGTGGGAAAAAGCTTCAGGGAGGGAGGATTAAGGGGGTTGGGGTGGGATTTTCCCCCCCATTACAATTTTCTTTGTGTGGGTGTCAAACCCTGGTGCTCCAAAACATTCCGGTGACGCCAAATGATTTGAAAACGATCCTTTTGCCTTCTGGAACCATCCAATAAAGTCCTGGAGAGATTTATCTGCCCATCAGGAGCCTCTACCAATCACTTTCTAACCAGTAGGAAGAGGTGATCATTTAGTGGATCATTAACTGTTTCAGAGTCCAGCTCCTCTAAGTGCTCCTGGTCCCTGTGACTGAATGAGTCTCACAGCGACCTTTCCCTGAGTTCATGCCGTCTAAAACAGCTGGAGAACGGGGAACGATCTAAATGGGAGATGCTCAGGGATGGAGAAGGGTCAGGAGCAAGGAGATCTCTGCTTCTCCTGGTGAAGCATTGGCAGGAGTTGTTTTCAGGTCAAGCAGCAGCCCCTGAAATCACCGAATCACGGAATCATTTTGGCGGGAAGAGACCTCGAAGGTGGAGGAGTCCAACCACAAATCACAGTGGGACTCACTGAGGGCTTGTAGGATGCTGTGGCTCTGACATCACCCCACACCCTTTGCTCCAGGGTGCCATGAAATAATCAGCTGGCTCATGAGGCTTTCCACAGAACATGGAATCCCAGGATGGTTTGGATGGGAAGGGACCTTAAAGCCCATCCAGTTCCACCCCCTGCCATGGGCAGGGACACCTTCCACTAGCCCAGGTTGCCCCAAGCCCTGTCCAAGCTTTTCCCTGGCCTGTGGTCCCACCTGCTGCCCCATCCCAGCTGAACTTTGTGGAGGGAGGTGGAGAAGGGCGGCACAAGAGGTGAGAGGAGGTGGGGGGTTCAGGCCCAGCAGATCTCACAGTTTTCTCCTGTTGTTTTTTCTATTTTTACTCCCTTTATTATTTTCTGATTTTGAAATTTGACTTTAAAACAAACAAACAAACAAACAAAACCAAAAAAAAAAAAGCCCAAAGCCCAAAGTCCTGCCTGGAATTTCTTTCCTGGCCCATTCTCAGCCTCCGTGCGTCGTTCCCAACGCAGCGTCAGGGGCTGCATTGACTCAGCGGGGCCAGGAGCCAGCTCTGGTTTCTATTACCAGTGATTGATGCCAGGGAACATGTTTAGACTCCCAGGGATAGCGCTGTGCTCGGGGACTTGGGGAGTTTTTGGTACCAGCCCTGGTAAAACCCTTCATTCCTGCGCTGGGGGTCACGTTCCGGGCTGTGTTTTGAAGTGGCTCCCCGGGAGGGTGGGATGGGGCAGCAGGGCAGGGCACCCCCAGACCCCACAGCTGATGGGTCCCCCTGCTTCCCCTGCTCTCCTCAGAGCTTTTCTCCACTCTCAGCTCCCAGTTCCTTCCGTGGGAAAGCCGGTGTGGGCAGGAATGGGAGCGAGTGGAGGTAAAGGGTTGGCAATGGCCAAGGCAAAGCGGAGCAGATCAAAGTGTTCCTCCTTCCCTGGCTGCTGATAAAGCCCTGGGGACATCCAGAAAGCCACCTCCTGGCCCAGCATCTTCCTCACCCCCAGCAATTTCCAGCTGACTTCAACCCCTTCACAGCAAAAGGACCACTAAGTACAACTTTATTTTATTCCTTATATTTTTATTTGGTCCAATTGCAAAGACTGGAGCTACTCCCAAATCCTTGATGATGGGGGGTTTTCAGGAGCAATCAGGAAAGCTGGGATGAAAGCAATCCAGGCCCTAGGAGAGCTAAACCCTCCATCAGCCTCCCCCAGAAGGACCTGCAGGCCTCCCCCTCCCACAGCCATTCTGGTTGTGTTCCTGAAGCTTTCCTCACTAATGGATGAGCCCCAGGAGGAGATTCCCAGACTTCCCAAACTCCTCCTCCTCCTCCCCAAGCTGCTTCTCCAGCAGATGTTCACAAAACACCACATTAGAAGATGAAGTCTCCTCTCCCAGGTAGCTCCAGGCCCAGGGCCACAGAGCTGAAGTTTATCCTTTGCTCTTGTCCCTATAAATCCTTCTCTGGGCTTTGGGCCAAGGCAGCTGCTGTTGAGGGGCCCAAAGATGCTCAGAGAGTTAATTCCTGCTGCCCCCACACAGGGAAAACCCCCAAATGCTCTGAAAGCCCATGGGATTGCTCCTGGAAACAGGATTTCTCCCTGTCCAGGAAAACAAGGTGGCCATGGAAGTGCAGGAATTACTCAGAATACGTTGATGGAGTTGCCTGGACCAGCAAGAGCTCAGCAGGTTGGTTGGGTCACCTCTCTCCACCAGGGAGATGGATCCATCCCTCTTGGATCCTCCAAAGCCTGGTGCTATGCTGTTAAATCTCCTTGGGTTACACACTCCAGCACCAGGAGTCTTTGGGAGAAAAAGATGCTGGAATTCTTTGCAGTGCTGGTCAAAACATGTTTTGATTCCATTTGATTCCTCTCCACCCCCAGAAAATTGATATTTTGCAGCTAAAAGCCAAACTCTGCCCTGTTCACTCCCACACAGGATTTCTGGGCTGATTCCTTCCCCTCCTTGGGAACCTCAGTCCTAGAATTTCTATGGAAAGCAGACATCTCTTAAAAACAGCTTCTCAGAAATCACCTTCTTCACCTACAACACTGTCATGAGGGATTGTTGCTTTTTCCAGGGATAATTTTTTCCAGGCTTTTCTTTCCTCTGGCAATTGGAGTGACCAAGGAGCTGGCAGAGCCCTGGGCTCCAGGGTGGACATGTCCCACATCTCCAAGGATCCTGTTTGGAAGAGGAGAGGTATCTTGGCCTGTTCAACCCTCCTGAGGTCACAGTCCCTTATGTTCATCCTGCATTCCTGGGAAGCAGATGGATGTTGTCTTCTCTATCCTGGCTTTCAAGCTTCCCAGGCCACCCCAGGCTCTCCTGAGTGGAGCCTGAGGAACCACCTCAATCCCAGAGCTGCTGAGGGGGATGAGGAGCCACATTCCCAAATGTGCTTCCCACTGACTTGGGAGAGGCCCCTGGTGTCCTTCTCAGGGAGAGGGCAATGGTGGGAAGGTTATTTCCCAGGACACCCAGCTGGCTGGGGCCTGGAACAACACTTGGGAAGGAAGAGGGGATTAAAACTAGCCTGGGCTGAGGTGTGTGGACTCCTCCAAGCAGCAGCAGTGCACAGTTTGGGGTGGAAGTGTCCTGGAGTTGTTTCCTGCAGAAATCTGGACTGGGTTAGGCAGCTGAGATCTCCACAGCTCTGAGTTCCTGGGCTGCACTTTCCTTCTCTTACCACCCCTTTTTCTGCTACAGGTTTTGCTTTTCCCAAAGGAGATCTGCTGGGCTCCTCACTGGCTGCTTTCCCAAGGGGATATTCCCAAACCCCATCTGCTGGAGGCTGGGATTTCCTCCACAGGACACCATGGTGCTCCTCAGCAGGGCTGGAGCCCCCCAAGACTTTGCTCTTACCACCCATCACATCCCTGTGCTGGTGCCTCAGGATGGAGCCAGGGGCTGTGCCAGGGATTTTGGTGGCTGCAGCCGGGTGAGGTGAAGCTCATGGAGCAGGTTTATCCTGCAGGAACTGGGACATGCAGGGGGTTGGACCTCCCAGTGCCACCAGAGCACCACAAGGAGAGCAAAGGGACAACTGGGTCTGGGTGTTTCTCCAAAGACTCTTGGTGTTCTGGGAGGAAAACAGGGAAGCAAGGGCTGAGCTCCCAATTTTCAAATGTCTTCTAGGTGTGAATGACCTCACTTAGGTGCTTTTTGAGCTGAATCAGCCCTTTCAGGCCACCTTCACCTTTAAGGAAAGACACCAGGATCCATCGAATGTTGCTGAGATAAACCACCCTCTCCATAGCTCCACCAGCTCCTACTCCTCCCTAAATCCCTAAAATCTGCCTGGCTTTAAGCAGCCCTGCTTTTCCCAGGCCACGTCACAGCTCCCTCTGTGCAGCCAGCCCTTGGAAGCATCTGGAAGCTGAATGCACAGAAGTCACTCACAAACCACAAAGTCATTTTTATCCACCACCAGAAACTTCTGTGTTTATTTCTGGAGTTCCAGCAACCCCAGCTGAAGATCCCTCATGTTTCAAAGGAATGGCTGAGAGAAAAAAAAAAAAAGAGGGGAGGGGAGGGATGTGCTCCACGAGGAGGAAAGGATGGGGGTCCTCACACAGCACAGGGCTGGAGCACAACCATCAGCTCTGTGCTGGTGTTTATTATTTCTGTAGGGATTGCACATCCTCACTGCTAATTTTAACAGGGAAGGATTGCTCCGATGCCCAGGCCGTGGTCAGGAATTCTCCTATGGAAAAGCATCATGTTTTCCAGTGTGTTGTGTGTCTTCCTGGGAGCACTTGCATGTGCCACCCCGTTTGGGTCATGCTAAAGGCCAGATTTGGGGCTGAGTGCTTCAAATCCCTCTTTTATCCCATTTCCTGAGCTGATCCAGCCTTTTGTGCTGGGCCATCCTCAGCCCAGCCGTGGCTGCAGCTCCAGCCCAGCCCACACTGATTCCTCTCGGCTTTGCTGGTGTGGTTAAACAAGCTGGAGTCACAGAGCAGACTGTTTATTAAACCAGTTTAGCTGAAATGTGCATCTCCTGGGAGCAGCCTCTGCTCTGGGCTTTGTCTCCCCCTCTCCTCTGAGCCCGATGCTCCTGGAGGGAGAATCCAGCTGCTGAGATCCCTAAACCCACCCTGCAAACTCTGATCTGCTCTGGTTCTGTTTAGCGTGTCTGGAGGAGCTGCACATTCCTCGCTGTGAATTTTACCAGGATTGCTCAGAGCCACAGATCCTCAGTCAGGAATTCTCCTCTGGAAAAGCACCGTGTTTTCCAGCATGTTGTGTGTGGTGGCTCTCGCTGACAACACTTGCAAATGGCTTTTTGTTGAGTGGTTGGGTTTGTTTTGGGGTGGTTTTTGTCTCTGTCTGGAGGCTGAGCAAGCACTTGGTGACTCACCATGACCAGGCCCGGGCAGTTCCAGCCCTTTCCCTGTGGGTCTGGTTGCAGTGACCATTTTGGGCTCAGGTTGGGAGGTTTTGGGGGTGGGCACCAGGTTGGTGCAGCACGAGGTGGTTGGGAAGGAAAATATGCACCATCTCATTTTGGTGCTGCTGCAACGTCATAATGCTGGAGTTAGGGAGGGATCCTGGAATCTCAGGGTGGTTTGAGTTGGAACAGACATTCCCCCTTGTCCTGTCCCTCCATCCCTTGTCCCCAGTCCCTCTCCAGCTCTCCTGGAGCCCCTTTAGGCCCTGGAAGGGGCTCTCAGGTCTCCCTGGATCCTTCTCTTCTCCAGGTGAACCCCCCCAGCTCTCCCAGCCTGGCTCCAGAGCAGAGGGGCTCCAGCCCTGGAGCATCTCTGGGGCCTCCTCTGGATTCACTCCACATCCTCCTGGTGCTGAGGCCCCAGAGCTGGAGGCTCCAGGATGGCTTTGCCATTGGCATCAGGGAACGTTTCCAGCTCAAAATAAGATTGAGTTGCAAAAACTCTTCCCAGACTCCTAGGAAAATCCGAGGCCTGTTGTCAGCACCTCTGCCTTGGCATCCAGAGGGGATCCCTGCAAGGAGCTGCAACAGGCAGGAACGATTCCTTTGAGCTGGAGAATGTATCTGGGGGATGAGGAGCAAAACAAGAGCCCCTCAGGCTCCATTTAAGCCACAGAATTCCCGAGCAAAGCCTTGCAATAAACACACCTTCCTCACTGCCACATTCTGTTTGTTCACTGATCCGTTTTTGCCTCTGGATCTCTCCCCCCTCCACTGTCAAACTTCTCTTCCCTGTGGAGAGAGGGAGCCTGTGAGTGGGATAAACCCTTTCCTGCACACAGGGAGAGAAATGAAGCTCCCACAGCCTCATTCCAAAGGTTTTCCTTGCTCTGTCCTGAACTGCAGCCAGTCTGGCAGCTCCCCCACTTCAGCTGTAAATACTGGTGCTGTTGGAGCCCAAGAGCTGTCAAAGCACTGGGATGCTCCTGCTGCTCCCAGTTCATATTCCCTGCTTGTTCATCCCCAACTCACACATTTATTGGCAATGCCATGAGACCAGGTATCCTTTTTTGGTTATTATCCCTGTCTTATGCTTGGACTTTAAAAATGAGGACACCTGGAAGTGTCCAAGGCCAAGTTGGAAGGGGTTTGGAGCAACCTGGGCTGGTGGAAGGTGTCCCTGCCCTTGGCAGGGGGTGGAATGACATGAGCTTTAAGGTCCCTTCCAACCCAAATCAGACTCTATGAGAGATCTTCCCAAAACCTGGCACCAAACAGAACCTCCTACACCTCATCTCTGCCCTTGGAAAGGACATCCAAGGCTGCTGGAGGGCCCAGGGGGCCTTGGGAAGGTTCTGGGGGACTGAACTCCCCACAGGAGCTGCTGCCACCCCAGAGAAACCACAACACACTGGACACCGTGGGATCTGAACCCTTTGGCACATCCCAGCCAAGAATTTGGCACTGCCTTTACACAGGTCAGGGGGGACAGAGATTTCCAAATTCAACTGGGAAACAGGCCTGGAGGCTTTTGATTTACACTTGAGGGCATAAATTCTTCACTGTGTCACCCAAAATCCCATAATTTGAGCCCTTTCCCTCTATTAATGCTGAGGCAGCCAGAAATTCCTTGGATCCACAAGCCCAGTGAGAGCCATTTATTTATTTATTTGGCATCTCAGCCCCTCTTTCTCCTCTTTCCCTGGCTGGCACAGAGCCCTCACCTCCTATTTTTATCATCAGGGATTGGCTCTGCCATGAAAGGCACTGAGTGGGACCTCACAGGAGCAACAGCACCATCCCAAAAAGGGGAAAGGGAAAAATAAACACACATCTCCCCCCAGTGCCAGGGCTGGTTCTCATGGGGGAGGGAAAAGCCAAGCCAGGGCCGTGCCAGCTTCGTGCTGAGAGTGGTATTTCCCTCATCTGCTGTTTTTTGGGGGGATGTTTTTGCAAAGAAAAATGAGCCTGGTGAGGCAGAGCCTGGAGATTTATGGGCAGCTCTGCTCCAGCACTTGGCCACCCCGGGTTGGGGGCAGAGGAGATGGGTTTTGGGGGGTTTTGGGTGAGAGGAGCACAAGCTGGCAGGGGTTGGAAACAGATGCTGCTGGTGTTCACACCGAGGGCTGCAAAGTGCCTTCAGTCCAGGCCCAAAGGAGCCACCTTCCCCCAGGGATTGGGGCACACCCTTGGTGTGTCCATCCCCCAGGTGCCACCACCTCCAGCAGCCCCATTCCCAGTGTCCCTGAGCCCACTGGACCCCGGGGTGGCCGGGTGGGCCCAGCTGGGTGAAGGGGTGCTCAGCATTTTGCACCAGCATTTTGCACATCATTAAGGCCCAAAATGACCCAGGTTAATGTTTGATCCTCTGTGTTGCTGCTTCATCTTCCCAGGAAAGCGTTTGGGGTGGATTTGGGAAAACAGAACCACTTGCAAAGGCTGCTCAGGGTGAGAAAATACCCTGAGCTGTTTGGGCAGAGCTTCCCATGGGACCCTGATCCCTCCAGCCCCGTGTGGAACATCCCAGCCCCAGGTTTTGTGTCACAGGGACGCCCCAAACATCTCCCAGTGTCCCCCATCCCGCTTTCCTGGGAGGTATTTGAGGTAGAGGCTGCAGCAATGTGGGCTTGGGTTTATCCTGCAGTGCTGGGTTTATCCTGGCTGAGGATACAAAGAATTGGAAGAAAGATTCCATGAAACAACACAGTGGTGGTGGTGCTGGCAGGAGCAGCCATCCCACCCTGCTCCCAAACAAGGGTCCCAATGTTTGTGTGGTCTTTTTAAGGTCTGGGATACAGGTTTGCACTTGGGGAAACGGACGCAAAGAGGGGGAAAGAGGTTGAATTTCCAAACAGCTCCACGAGTCCCAGATCCTGCCTCCCAAACCTCCCCTGTGGGATCCCTGCCAGCCCCTCCTGCCCCTTCAGACTGGCAGCAGAGCCATTTCCTGCTGCCAAATCCCTCTGCCTGCTTTCTTGGGCCCATTTAGCCAAAGGTTCACCCCCTTCAGTGGAAAACGAGGACAGCGATGCCAGAACTGGGATTTCTGCAGGAGCAACCAGGATGGGGAGGGGGCAAAACAGAAAAACCCCAAAGAGAAACCCCGGTGTAGGGATTTTTATGTTTAATTTTTCTTGCAGTACTTAGCCCCTGAGGGAATGATTCTCCCTCCAAAAGAAACCCCTTCCCTTGCCAGGGTTTGCTTTTCCCTCTGACCCTCCCAGTGCACACCCTGTGAGCCTTTGGATTTGGGTTTGGAATGCTGGTGGTCTGGGGTGGCACGTTGGTGGTCTGCACGGAGCCAAGGGGTTGCCTGGCTCTACCTCAGCCTTTCCAGCTGGGAAATGTCATGAATGGAAGCTGGATGTACACTGGCACCATTCCTGGGATGACTTTTCCACTGAGCCAGGGCTGGAGCAGGAGTTAGGATGGAGGGGTCGGGGATGACCCTGGGCACGAGGGGCAGTGGGATGGGGTGGGTTTGGGGTGGCAGGAGGGATGGGAGGGACAGGGGGTGCAGGAAGGTGGTTAAGGACCAGCACAGAGCTGGGACACAGGTTGGGGCAGAGGGTCTGGGCTGGGTCCTTCAAGGGCAGTTCAATCCCAAGGGGTGGAAAATTGGGACATCCTGGAATTACCCCCTGGAAAGACAACTCTGGCTTAAGGGGTGAATGAGCTCAGTTCAGCATGACCAGGCCATGAGTGTCCTGAGCCCTCCCCAAAGGGCTGCTGGAACAGGAGGGGGATGCAGGGAGCATCCCTACCCCAGGGATGCAGAATTTAGGGAGAATCCACACCCCAGGGATGCAGAATCTCAGGGACCATCCTCACCCAGGGATGGAGACTTTTGGGGATCATTCTCACCCAGGGATGCATCACCTCAGGGAGTGTCCTCACCCCAAGGATGCAGCAAGTCAGAGAACATTCCTACCCCAGGGATGCAGAATTTTGGGGAGAATCCCCACCCCAGGGATGCAGCATCTCAAGGAAATTCTTTCATCCCAGGAATGCAGAATTTTGGGAATCATCATTCTTTATCAGTTACAGAATTTTGGGGAGCATCTCTACTCCAAGGAGGCAGCATTTCAAGGAGCAACCCAATCACAGGGAATCAGAATTTTGGGGATCATCCTCACCCAGGGATGCAGCTCTTTGGGAATCATCCTTACCCCAGGGGTGGGGAATGTTGGGGACCATCCTCACCTCAGGGCTGCAGCATTTCAAGGAGCATCTGTTGCCCCAGGAGTGCAGAATTTTGGGGAGCATCCTTTTTTGATGGATGCAAAATCATGCGAAATGCAGGTTGTGCTCATCCCACATGGAATCCCAGGATGGATTGATTGGAAGGGTGTGTAAAGGTGTGCACATCCCACATGGAATCCCAGGGTGGATTGATTGGAAGGGTGTGTAAAGGTGTGCACATCCCACATGGAATCCCAGGGTGGTTTGGTTGGAAGAGACCTTCAAGATCATCCAATAAAGATCCAGGAAACCAGGGAAGGAGCCAAGCTCACTCCTGCATCCCATTCCAACTCTTCCTCCATCCTCTTACTGCCTTTCCCTAAATTCCCCTTTCTCCTCTTTCACCACCTCCTTCCCCCTCTCTGGGACCGTCTCAGGGATTTCTCCAGAGCCCTTCCCACAGTTCAGTAATTCCAGTTCCTGGTTGAGTCTCTCCAACTCCAGTTAAAATGTCTCATTTCCAGACAATGACCCCAAAAAGACCCTTTTTCTTGGTCTCTACTCCAAGCAGCAGCTCGTGGTGTGTCCACCTGCCTTTCCCTGGCAAAGCCCTTCCATCCATCCCAAGGTATCCCTGGGGATGTGCTGCCTCCTGCTCCACTGTACTGCTGGATTCCTACATCCCTGGATCCCAGGGTTTTCCTACTGGGAAGTTCATCCCCCCCAGCAAACCCCTTTCTCTCAGCTAAATTCTATCACCAAGCTCATTTATTCCATGATCCTATAAAAAGGTTGGACACAGTGATCCCAAAGTTCCTTTCCAACCTGAGTAATTCTCCTCCCTGACTCTAAATTCCCAGGCTTTGATATTAATTATTATTTTTAAGATTAAGCTTATCATCTTTTAAATATAATTCTATTTTTATTGCTTGCAGGACATGTTGCTGCAGCAGGGATGGATTTGGGGGTGCAGAGCTGTGGCTGGGATGGTTTTTCCATGGGAAAAACTCCATGTCCACCCCTAAACTTCACTTCCCCATTCCAAATCTTTTTGCAACCCGTGGGTTTGCACAGAGGGTCTTGGCAGGGGAAAAAGAGGTGGTTGGTGCTGTGAGGGCACTTGGTGGGTTCAGCTGGAGAAGAGGATGGAGCAGGATGAGCACTTGTTGTCCCGGAGTTCTCCCAGATTTGGGGTCTCTCCCAGCCTCTCAAATTCAGGGATTATCTGAGCTTCCAGGACACGGGAGTGTCCCACAGCCACCCCAGGACCACTTGGTGGGTGCCATCATGGTTCTCCACCCTTGTCCTCGGGACATCTTTGCTTCCTGCCCGGTTGTGAGTTGAGTCACCACCGATGGGGTTGTTTTCCATATTCCTTGTCCTGGATTCAGCCACTGCATCCTCATCACCCTGAGGACTTGTCCAACCTTCTTGCTGTCCAAGAAATCCAAGTGTCACATTCCTGGGCGCTGTGTCTGCTCCACTTCATGCTGATTCAAAGCAACCATCAGCAGTGATGTTGTCCTCTGGGAATTTCCCATCACACAAACTCTCCAACCCCTTGGATCAGCAGCAGCTCCTGGAGGTCGAACGTCTCCGAGATGCTTCATAAATGAGCCCTTCCAGACCTACAGACGAGCTCCAATCAACCTCCATCCAGTCAGGCACAACCCAGAGCTCCTCAGGATGGATGAGGAGGAGGAGACACCAAACCCAGCACAAAAGTCCCTGGGAAAAACATCCCAACTCCTGGACAGGGCCAGGAAGCTGCTCTTGGCTCCTTGCAGCTCAGGACATTCCAGGATTTCCACAAACACACGGGTTTGTCCAAGTTCTGGGGCACAGGGTGGATTTCTCCTCTGAGGGACCCCAGGCCGTGGTCTCCAGGCGGGAAAAGCAATTCCAGCAGCATCTTCCCGCTGCCACGAGGACTCAGTGGTGGCCACCAGGCTTGGGGAGTTGGCTGCTCCTCTTTCCCAAGATCCTGCTGAGGAAAATACTCCTCCAAAAGCCATTTGTGGGGGGAACACAGAGATCCCAAACTCCCAGGGAGGACTTGGGATGAGGGACCATTGGGAAAGGCTGGAATTGCCCCTGGAAGAGCGATGTGGAGCCACAGTCCCAGAGAAAGAGGGAGCTGAGGTGGAAGATCTGCCAGGAGCTGCATCCTCAGCCAGACCCTTCATTCCCCACACAATAATGGGGGAAGTAGAGGATTTTTATAAGAGATAATATTCTAAAATGTAGAATTGTATCTAGACATAATGTTAAAAATAATAGACTATAAAACATGTAATTGTTAAATAAAGTTTAGAAATAATAGAATATAAACAATGTAAGATTGTATATTATTATAAAGAATGATTTATAATAATATGAATATTACTGTAGTATTATAAGTTATAGATTATAAAATATGTGATTTTGTACATAAATAGCTGTATAAATAAAATAACATAAATAATGTTATCTTATATAGCATTATAGTGATTTATAATCACATATTGTTATAAATATGATATTATAACTTTGTATAAAATAAATTCAATAATTAATATAGTATACTTATTATATATATTAATAGACATA
>VYXB01009818.1:581414-627933 GCA_013397135.1 Pachyramphus minor | reverse complement strand
CCTCCGTGTGCCCATGAGATGAGCCAGGGCTTAACTTCCCAGTGAGCAGCATCCCTTTCCTGCTTTGGTGCATGTTCCCTTCACCTTCCAGCCATCCCCTCTTCCCTCCTTCCCATCCATCCCACCTTTTCTTCCCGTGGGTTCAGTGGGACAACCCAGATCCCATGAGCCAGCAGTAACAACCTCCCTTTCCAAACCCACCTCTGCTCCCCTGGGCTGGAGCTCCCTCTTGGCCCCCTCATTGCCCCTCCACCACCATTGTTTTTTAAGCAGCAGCAATTTTGGGGCTGACTTGCCCTAAAAGGACCAATTTTAGGATAGGAAGGGGCTCTGGAGGACATGGATGAGGATCCAGGACCTCTGAGAGTCACCTTGGGGTTGGGCTCCCCCTCCAGCCCTGCCCCTGTTCAGGGGGTTAAGTGCCTGAGTATTTTGGCTCTTGACACTCAGTGTCCTGCCCTGCCAAGCTGATCCTTTGGGATCAGGCAGGCACAACCTCTGGAAAGCCTCTGACCCCACAGTGCCTCTGGAGAGACCTCAATGCCCTAAGACACACAGACTGACACACACCACAAAAACAAGGTACTTTTGCTTCAAACACTGTCTTGGAAGGCAAAGGCCTGGGGCTGGAAGACTCCGGTGGGCATCCAGATCCTCATGGATCCAGCTCTGGGGTTGCAC
This sequence comes from Pachyramphus minor, assembly GCA_013397135.1. Lineage (NCBI taxonomy): Eukaryota > Metazoa > Chordata > Aves > Passeriformes > Tyrannidae > Pachyramphus > Pachyramphus minor. The sequence goes on along the minus strand of VYXB01009818.1, from coordinate 627,252 downwards.
CTGGACATGGGAACACTCACTGATCCTCAAAGCCACCCCCTCAGCCTGCCCAGAGCACCCCAGGAAGCGCTTGGCACAGCAGGACTGACCCCTCCAAACAAAATCCAGTCGCAGCACAAAGGTCTGGAGGCCCAGAGGGAGCAGCTCCCACTGGGATTGATTCCACAACCGTCTCCCCCAGGCACGAGACCTCGTGTTTGCCCCGTGTTTGCTTCGTGTCCCTCACACCCCTGCCAGGGTTGGGCTCCCAAGGAGCCACAAAGAGCCCGTTTCAGGGATAATTTCCCTTCTCCTGTGCCCAGGCAGGAGGGCACACACAGCACTGAAGACACAGCTGGTCACAACAGGAAATTAAAAAACATTTCCCGTCGGGTTTTCAATTTTTTCCTGATTTTTCCCCTCAGTTCACTGCTGTATTTTCCATTTATCGCCTTGAAAACGTGGGAATTTCTCCCTGTTGTAAAAAAAACAAAACACAAACAAACCCAAGCCTAATTTTCTGTAAGCACCAAAGTGATCCTTGAGCAAAGAAATGATTTGGAAAATGTCAAAAGACATTTTCCATGGAAATCTTGAGAGGTTTTGTGCAGCCAGGCCAAAAAAAAAATAAAAAAAATAAAAAAAAGGAGATATTTCCACCAGCTTTATCAGCACAGAGTGTGGGACTGGAAATGAGGGTGGCACACCCAGCCAGCATCACCAGGAGCCAGTTTGGAGTTCATTTTCCTTCACATCCAAGTTGCAACGTTCCAATTCTCCAGTGGGGTCTACATAAACTAATTTTTTTTTCTTTTTTTTCCTCCTTTTCCTCACTGTGATAAAATTCTCTGCTGGCATAACAGAAACAAACACACACAATATTGCAATACTGAGACCATCTTAGAGCTTAAGACTATTTAAAAAAAAAAAAATACTGGCACAAAATTTAATAAAATAAAACTTTTAACAAATTAAAAAATAAAAAAGAGTCTTGATCCCTCCTAGGAATNTTTCTTTTTTTTCCTCCTTTTCCTCACTGTGATAAAATTCTCTGCTGGCATAACAGAAACAAACACACACAATATTGCAATACTGAGACCATCTTAGAGCTTAAGACTATTTAAAAAAAAAAAAATACTGGCACAAAATTTAATAAAATAAAACTTTTAACAAATTAAAAAATAAAAAAGAGTCTTGATCCCTCCTAGGAATAAAAAAAAAAATCTGTCTCTTGTAGAAAAGAAGACAATGGACAGAAAAGTGATGGAACAAGAACAACAGTTCTTGTGTTTTCCTATATTGCCCCTCCCCGAAGCAGGAATATTCACCCAGTTGGTTTTTCCCCTCCCTACCCCCTCCCAAAAAAGTTGAAAATCCTGAAATCCTCGGGAATGTCGTCATTTCTTGAACTGTCAGTTTGTGTGACCAACCACAGGGATCCATTTGATCATATTTTCTCTCAACAGCAAAGGGTGGGGAGGGACTTGTTGGTTTTTTTTGAATGAGCTACATTTTTCTGGCTTCCTTGAACTCAGAATCTCATCCCAAAAAAAGCCTGTCTCGGAGCTTGCAGGAAATAACCACAAAGCCCATGGTTCTCTGAACCAAACTTTGGCCAAAATTTGCCTCTTCCTCCACCCTCTCCCCCAACATCCTCGAAGCATCAAATCTGAGTCGCTCTTGAAAAAAACCAACATAACGAACGGGGAGAATTTCACCCCAAAAAAGCCTGTCTTGGAGCTTGCAGGAAACAAGCACAAAGCCCATCCTACCCTCAACCAAACTTTGGCCAAAAGTTTGCCTCTTCCTCCACCCAACATCCTCAAAGCATCGAATCTGAGTCGCTCTTAGAATAAAAAAAAAACAAACAACACAACGTAACGAACAGCAAAAATAACAGCAAAAACGCAGGGAAAAAAATGAACCAACGCAGTCCCCAAGACTCTCTGAAAGGACAGGGGGGTGGCCCTGGGTCCTCTTCACTCATCAGCATCGGGTTTGACGTCCAGCATGGCGTGGAGCTCCTCGGGGGTGTAGCCCAGCAGGCTCTGGAGGTCGCAGACGAAGCGATAGACGTAACGTTTCCCGGCCGTCTTGTGGATGATGTTCTTGTCGTAGTAATAACGCAGCCCCCGGCTCAGCTTCTCGTAGTTCATCTTGGGCTTGTTTTTCCTCTTGCCCCATCTCCTGGCCACCTGAGGGAGGGGGTGAAAGGGAAGGAAGGTCAGTGTGGCTCGGTTGGGAAGGGAGAGGATTTTCCTCGTCACTTGTCTCTGAGGTGGGCACAGATCGGTCACGAGCATCAGTGATGGGACAACCCAGAGCATTGCAGAGGGTNAGAGGAGGGGCAGGACTGAGCTCTGCTCTGGGGGGACCAGGGACAGCACCCAGGGAAGGGCTGGAGCTGTGTCAGGGCAGGGTCAGGTTGGATCTCAGGGAAAGGTTCTTCCCCCAGAGGGTGGTTGGCACTGCCCAGGCTCCCCAGGGCAGTGGGCACAGCCCCAAGGCTGCCAGAGCTCCAGGAGGGTTTGGCTGATCCTCTGAGGCACAGGGGGTGACTCTTGGGGCTGGGGCTGTGCAGGGCTGAGGGTTGGACTGGATGATCCCTGGGGGTCCCTTCCAACTCAGCATGTTCTGGGATTCCATGAGGATACACAGAATCATTTAGGCTGAAAATGCCCTCTAAGATCAAGTCCAACCATTCCCCTGGCACAGCCAATCCCACCATTAACTAAGTCATGTCCCCAAGTGCCACATCCACGTGGCTTTTAAATCCCTCCAGGGATGGTGACTTCACTGCCCTGGGCAGCTGTGCCAGGGCTGGACAACCCTTTCTGTCAAGAAATGTGAAGAAATTTTCCCAATATCCAACCTAAACCTGCCCTGGTGCAACTTGAGGCCGTTTCCTCTCATCCTGTCACTTGTACCTGGAAGAAGGGACCAAACCCCACCTGACCCCAACCTCAGCCAGGGAAGGCAGCAAATATCCCATCTGTTCCCCAAAACCAGCGGACAGCCCCCCTCTCACCTGTCCACAACCTATTAAAAGAGCTTTGCCCCTGCTCCTTTCCCTGTGGTGTTTCAGCCAGTTCCCACCAACTTTGGGCCCAAGTTGCTGCTCCCAAGGTGTCACTGCTGCCCAATTTTTAACCACTTTTCAGTTGGACTCTTAATTCATTAATTTCCCCACATATCCAAGGCCAGAAGAACATGACTGCCCAAATCCCAGCCCCAAAGAAAGGAGGAGTGGGTTATCCACACCAATGTTTCTGAGGAATTTGGGTTGTGCACTTCATTCCAGGGAACTCTACCTCGTCTGGGTCGGAAAGTTTGAATTCCCAGCCATCGCCCGTCCAGCTGATGAAGGACTGACAGGACTTGTCAGTGAGCAGTTCCAGCAGGAATTGCCACAGTTGGATGGGTCCACTGCCTAGAGAGACAAAGGAGACATTAATGGGACATTAATACCAGCAAAAGCACAGCTCCTTCTATCCCAAAGTGGGGAAAAAAATCCCATGTAAATGGTGTTCACTGAAAAAAACAAAACCTCCTGCTGTCAAAACCAGCATCAGCAGCCACAGGGCAAGACCTGGGCTGAGCTGACAGCTGGGGAGTTCAATCCTGCAGGTAACAGAGCTTCCTATTTGCAGGAAGAGCTGAATATTCATGCCCTGGAATGCTTCACTTCGAGTTACATAAATAGGATTATTCCTCTGGCAGGGGAAGAGCGAGGAGTCATTGTCTTGGCACAGGAGCACCCAGTGCTCTCCCTGCCAAAGAGCTGCTGGCCATGAGGTGAACTCCAGCACACTCCTGCTTCCCGACCTTCCCGAGATAAGGGGGACCCAGGTATGAGAATTATTTGGCCTCTTTCCAGGGCGTGTTGCTGCAGGAATGGGCGAGGCTGGCTCGGAGTGGGGAAGGCACAGACAGAGCTCCCCAGCTCAGCACTGCTGCATCTCCCCAGGGCACATCTTAGCAAATCCATGGGAAACCTCTCTGTGCCTGCTGCTTCCCCTGATCCAGCTGGAGAGGTGATGGACAGCATCCCATGCCGTGGACATTCCACCTCTCCTGACAACGCCACAGTTTCCATTTTTCCTCTGATTGCTACTTTTGGCCAAGAGGAATTCGCCTCAGGGTCCCAGTGCCTCCCTCCACTGCTCCCCAGCCTGGTCTTGGCTGGATTCATGAAGAGGTTTCACAACATTTGTCTCCTCCTTGGGCTCATGTCCCAACCCAAGGTAGAGGAGAAGCCCTGGAGCCAAAATCTCTTTGATGAGCAATTTCCAAAGGCGGCCACACCCAAAATATTGCACTTAGCCCTGGGCAACGTGTTTTGGGAGAGATCCTGCCATGTTTGAAACCCAGTCTAGGATATATCCCTAATAATAATAATAATAATAATAACAGAGCCAGGTAATGGGTGAAATGATTTATCCCAGAAGGAACTGCACAGGCTGGATTGGGCTGGGATGAACCCAGTGCTGACAGCAAGGAGCACGAGCTTCAAGCAGGGAGAAAACAAGCCATGGGCTCAGAAAAAGGGATGGATCCCAGCCTGTTTCCAGGAATGACAATGGGAGCTGACAGAGCTGTGGCTGAGGGATAACCTACGGAGGAGGGAAGCGTTTGAGATGACTCAAAAGCTGCTGGGAGGAGGAAATGAGGGAGCTGGCTCCAGGACAGGGGAATCGTGGGTCTCATCCAGCCCTTCCTAAATTGCTTCCCTCCTGTTATCCCTGTGGAACTGCTCCTGGGTTTTGGAGGCATTGGGTTCCCTGCCAAGCCCTGGGGGTTATCAGAGCCATGGGCAGGACAAAGCAGGGAGCCTCCCAGCACCATTTCTGCCTGGAAATGGGAAGAGACTCGTCGGGAAAGGCTCCAGCCCGTCGCTCCCGGCAGGAGCTGGCCAAGACATCAACTCCAGTAGGGATGGAGTTGGGTTATCCCAGCCAAAATGAGGGAGGAAATTCAGATGATGCCTTTGCCTCTCATCCCAAGAGGAAGAGCCAAAAGCTTAGCCTGAAATGCCACCACATCTCAAAGCTTGGACCTATTTACAGCAGAGAAATAAATACAGTGAAAACATTGGGAAAAAGGCTTTTCCGGCCCCCTGAGGTCTTCCATGAGGAATGTCAGGTGAATTCCCAAGGGGGTGGTTTGTCTTGGCCCATATGAATTGACACCAATTTCTTGGCCTTTACACCAATTCCCTGCACACAGCCAGGGAACCTCCAGCCCCCAAATCAGCTGACAGGGATGTGGCCAAGGAGACAGGAGTGAGGGGAGACCAGGTCCATCCCCTCAAATCTGTCTCTCTCCTGCCCAACCAAGGACAAGGATTTTTTTGGTTGATTCCTTCCCCAAAATAAGATGGATGGAAGCCCATCACCCAGAGACCATGTTCTTGGGTAAGGAAGGGCCCTCAAACCCCCCCTGGGCCATCCTGGCTCTGCAGGAGCCTTTGGAGGCTCAAGTGTCACTGCCCCCGAGCCAATGGCCAGTGCAGTTCCTGCTTGGCTTCCAGCTGGCAGGGAGATCTTTCCCTGGGGAAACCCAGGAATTCTTGCCCTCTCTCCAGCAAGCAAGGTAGGGCTCCTGCCACCCTCTGCAGGGTATTTTGGGATTTCCAAAGGAAGCAGTGTCATCCTTGGAACAGGGGTTCCCAAGGTCTATTCCAAGCTGCCCGTGGGACACGTAAAACCCCAAATTCCTCTGTGTTGGACAAGCAATTATGTGAAGAATGTGTTTACTCCAGGCTCCAGGCATGTCCCAGCTCCTGTAAACACACACCCTGCCTGCCCCAGGGGAGGGCAGAGGGGCCCTGCAGATGTGCCAGCCAGGGCACCTTGAGATGTCAGCCAGGCACGAGGTGGCAGGAGCCAAACCCTGGCACATGCCTGAGCCTGTGTGCCCAAAACCAGGAGGGCAGGAAGGTGAACGGAGCAGGGAAGGGGTGCTGGAAATCCAGGCACCACCTGGTGCAGCTGCAATTGGTGCTGGGAGGGAGATCTGCAGAAATGAGCTCCTTTCACTTACTCTGCAGACGAGCAAGGAGCAGGGAGATCCGTGGAAATATCCTCTTTTCCCATAGGATTTCAAGATAACCCTTGGCTCATGCAGCGATGCCACTCCTGGATGTCACATGCCCAAAGCTGCCAGGCTTGTGTGTGCACCCCAGGAGCAGTTTGGAAAATGGGAGCAGTGCCCATTTTCCATCCCTTTTGCCTCAACCCTTCCTCTCATTCCCATCCAGGACTGGAAATCCCCCTTGGGATGCCTGGTTAGGATCACTCCATATACAAGCAGACACAGGCTGTCCCAGGCTGGCACAGCTGGGTGGCTGGAATCCACCACAGGACCTGTTGGTTACCTCCAAAAACACCCACCACTGGGGTGTTCCTGCAGCCTGCATTTGGGTGCAGCTCCAGGCGTGGAGTAGAGGGACACAAGGCAACTTTTATGCCCCATCCACTTCCAGGAGGTTCCCAGAGCCATCCCAGCCCTGGCTGGGCAATGGGGGCAGCCCCTGCTCCACAAAGGACAAGGGAGGATCAGAGGGTGGGGGGTGACCTCCAGCACCCCTGGGGCTGCTCAGAATAGCACCCGCCAGAGGGGCCACAATGGGGGCCCTGTCTGGCCCTGGTGGCACTGAACAGGGTCCTTGAGCAGGGAGTGTCACACCACAGGAATTCTCCAGCGTCAGGGGGAAAATATTCCTCTGGAGCCTGAGGACAGGCGGCTCCTCCAGTGGGAACAGTCTGAGCGGGGCTCCGGCGGCACCAAACCCCTGAGGGCACCCGTGGGTGTCCCCAGGGCAAAGGGTGTGCTGCCACACCATTCCCTGGTCAGGTTTGGAGGTTCCCCACCCCATTCCCAAGCACTGGGAAGTTAAACTGGTGTCATGCTGGTGGCAGCACCGGAGCGGGGCGGATGGTGCCAAACCGGGGAGGGCACAGCCCCAAACGAGTCATCCTCACTCTCTCTCCAGACGGTTTCACACACCGCCCCTCTCAACGGCCTCTGGTTTGTTTTCCTTCTTTCAAACAAGAGAAGAAGAGAAAAAAAACCCCACCTAAAAAATCCCCCCCCCCCCCCCCAGTGCTGCACCTCTGCTGGGGCTCTGCGGTTTGTGGTTCCAACCCAACAAAACAAGTGCTCATGGCAACATCTCCAAAACAGCCTTCACCTCACTCATCTGAGTGTCACCTCACTCACCCTGCCCGAGCCCCCTTCCAGGGCACCATGGTCCCCAGCTCCCCCAAAGTGCTGGGAGACAGCAAAGCTGCTCCCCATCACTCCTCAATCCAAGCCCAGCTGCCTCCTCCACAGCTCCTGCTGGGATTGCTGCAGGAGTCCCACGCTGGGAAGTGCTGGGAGGGCAGTGCTGGAGCTCAGGTGGAGGCATCTCCAAAACACAGGTGTGAAAAGAAGTAGGGAAGGACCCAGAAAGCACCTTCCTTGGGGAGCAACATGATTCTGGCCATAATTATAGGCAGGTGAAGAGTCAGGTGGGCAACTCTGAGCAAGAGCTGCTTTCCTGAGGCACCTCCTCTGCTCTGGGGGAGAAGATGTTGGGAGGACTAGTCACAGAGTCTCCTAAGTTAGAAGGGATCAGCTCCTGGCCCTGCACAGGACAACCCCAACAATCCCACCACGTGCCTGAAAGCATCATTCAACCTTCCCTTGAACTGCAGAGGAGTCTGGCAAAGCTGAAGGGGGTTTCAGGAGCTCCACATCCCCCCTGAAGGTGGCCCTGCAGGCCCTGAGCTGCTGTGCAACAGCAAACAAAGCAGAGACACAGCCAGAGCTGCTGTTTCCCCACCACCCCTGGGCTGCAGCAGCTCAGGGGGGGCTCAGCCCCTCCACGGTTGGGCAGCGACGCGTGGGGCTGGTTTTGTTTGCACGTCTGGCAGGTGGAGAAGGAGCCACTGAACCAGCCCCACCTTCAAGCTCCACACCCTGGGGAAGTGAGAAGGGCCCCAGAGGCAGAAAGCAGCAGGAGCTGCTGCTGGTCACCCCTGAGGTCACATGGATGAGCCAGGGGAGCAAGTTCACAGCACCCCCTGCACTGCGCGGGGTCAGAGGTGCTGCTGTGCTGGGGAAGGGACTGGAGCACAATTCCTGTGGGGAGAGGATGAGGGAGCTGGGGGTGCTCAGCCTGGAGAGGAGAAGGCTCAGAGGAGACCTCATCCCTCTCCACAACACAACTCCCGGACAGGGGAGGTTTGGGTTGGATATTAGGAAGAAATTCTTTACAGAGAGAATTCAGCCATTGGAATGGGCTGCCCAGGGAGGGAGTGGAGTCACCATCCTTGAAGACTCTGGATATATCAGCACCAGGGTCTGGGTGACAAGGTGATGTTGGGTCATGGGTTGGACTCAATGATCTCAGAAGTCTTTCCCAACCTTGTTGATTCCATGATTCTGGCTGCTGGGGTGGCTTCCTGCATCTCCAGATTCCCCTGCCCCAAGGGGTGGCTGCCAGTGCCCACACAGGCACACTGCTCCAGCAGAGCAGGAAGGATGCTGATGTTTCTAGGAATGCTGCTGCACAGGTTCTGGATGCCAAGGACAGACTGGAGCGTGGTGGGAGAGGGGCTGCTGATGGGATTTTGGATGCTGATCACCACAGCACATGGTGGAACTGGCTGCTGGGAGTTTCAGAGCAGCAGAAAGCAACAAGGGGAGGGGGAAGCAGCACACAAAGCATCCTGACAGAGACCCACTTTCTTTGGCACCAGCTCCACTTTCTTGCAAAACAGCAGCTGTGTGCTTTCACTTGGGGTCACTGATAACATCACTCAGAAACAGAGGCTGCTCAGAGGCTTTGCACCACAGACCACTGGGGCAGAGGGGTTTGTCAGCGAATTTGGGCCCCATGGCCACGTCCCTGTGAACCCTGATAGTGAGGACCAGGGTGGGGTCCGGCCTGGGCAGAAAGGTTTGGACACAGAAGCCTCTGGGTGCTCAGGGCAGATAACATCTGTGAGAGGGGGCTGCTCCCTCCACTGCCTCCCAGATTCTTTAAGGGCAGGATGATAACAGGATAACATCAGTCTGAGACACACTCAAGGGGCATTAACTCTTTAGGTGCTGAGATTGGCTTTAAAGGCATCAGCAGCTTCCCAGCTGGGCAAGGACAGCACCACCATAAGCCTTGCCCGTGTGGGATCAAGGTCTGGCTGACTCCACCTTTCCCATCCCTCTTTCCTCCCTTTCTCCCTGAGCAGAGGGAGGGGCCCTGCAGAGCTTGTTCAGTGCAGTGCAGCAGCAGCAGCTCAGCACACCCGAGCTCTGGGGCAGCTCAGACTCCGGGGTGGTGGAAAGCCCCGGCCTGCGCGGGCGGCGCTCGGGGCCTGCACACCACAGAGCAAACAAAGCCCACAGCTCGGCTCCCAACCCACACAGCTGCTCCAGAGAACCAAAACCAGCGCAGTGCTCCGTGGCCATCACAAACCTGAGCCTCCAGCAGGAGAGCAGGAGCACGAGCAGCACGGTGCAAATGTAGGGCTGAGGGGTCAGAGCCCAGTCCCACCCCACTGCCTCAGCACAGGCTGCTCGCCCTGCCACACACCAGCCGTGTTTGTCCATGTGGCATCAGGTCCCACACGGGTGCTGGTGGCCATGGGAGTCACCAGGAGCAGCACGGTGCAGGATCCAGCCACAGCACAGCCCCAGAGCTGAGCCTGGCTTAGCCCAGCTGGGCTCAGGGACAGAGGGGTCTGTGCCATGTTCCAGCACGAACTGAGCACCAGCCACCCACACCAACACTGCTGTGCTGCTGAACGAGGCAGCTTAGACCGAGCTCAGCTGAGCCAAGGTGAGGTTTAGCAGCCAACACACCCATGGCTTGCCTGAATGCAACAGATGCACTGTGTCTGCTGGCAAAACCCCCAAATCTGGCTTGATGGAGCATCACAGAATCTCCTCAGTTAGGAGGGACACACAAGGATCATCCAGTCCAACCCTCAGCCCTGCACAGACACCCCAACAATCCCACCCTGTCCCTCAGAGCATTGTCCAAACCCTCCTGGAGCTCTGGCAGCCTTGGGGCTGTGCCCACTGCCCTGGGGAGCCTGGGCAGTGCCAACCACCCTCTGGGGGAAGAACCTTTCCCTGAGATCCAACCTGACCCTGCCCTGACACGGCTCCATCTGCTCCTTCGGGTGACTCAAGCTGACCAAGCTCTGGCTCCAGACCCAGGTGTCCAGAGCTGGCCCCCCCTGCAGCCATGGCAACTGAACTTCACCAACTCCGGAGCAATCACATTTCTCCTTCAAAGGAAAGATAAGAAAATTGCATCAACCTCTATCTGAGCAACCATGGCAACTTGTTAAATTAGGTCAAGATGTGGGGGCAGATAAGGTCGCTTTGAGAAGCTCTCGGAGCTGCTGAAGAACACATCAAACACCAAGAACACACCAAACACCAACGGAGCTTCCGCCAAAATGCACCTTCTCAGCCCAGCCTGCGCCTCCCGGGGCAGATACCATCAGAGATGTGCTGTGACAGGGCACTGGGCCACGAAAACAGGTCCCTGGTAACAAAACCTGAAAAATATTGTCGAGTTCTCAATCAGCAAAAAGGCCTGGAGATGAAGATGTGATGGCCCAGCCCTACACGGGGCCTTTGGGTGCTGGGTGTGGGCTCAAGGAATCTGCTGAGGGAGAAATGGAACATGGGGGGCTTGGGTTTTGGGACCCGGGGCTGTCAATCTCCTGCTCTGCTCCTTTGGAGGCTCCTCCTCCTCCCCAGAGCCACAGGCAGAGCCCAGACACCGAGTTCCTCTGCTGGAGCTGTGAGACAGCACTTCCTCCCCCAAGGAAAGTCAAAGGAGTGGAGAGCAAAGCAAAGAAAGCACCAAAAGCTCTGCCTGAGTCCCCCACTCCTTGCTCAGCTGGCCCAAGACAGCCCCCAGCAGTTCTGGGCAGCCTGAATGGCATTTTTTGGCAGAAATCCATCAGCACAGAGTTTGAGAGTGCCCAGTTCTCCTCCAGTTTGTAACACAACGTGTCCTCACTTGCTGTCACTGCTGTCACAGCGACCCAGCTCTGCTCTGCACCCACCCTTGGCATGGAAAACCAAAGGTGCTGCCAGGCCAGAGGGCTTGCAAAGGGTCAGAGGACACCAATGGAGTCACCTGCCTGCAAAGATCACCTGTCCAGAGACCATTCCCAATGGCAAAAGGGATGTGGTTGTATGAGGACTGAATATTGTTCAGCAGCCTTTGGAGAGAGCAAGCAGAGCCCCAGCCCAAGGATTTCTGAGTGATCCTGGGTTTTCCTCTCCACATTTAAAGTCTCTCAAGAGAAGCAGTGCAAAACTAAATAAAAAATCAGGCCTTCCCACTTATTGATCACACAGAAGTGCCTGGGCCAAGGGATGTTCTTCCCAGCTCAAAAGGGGGTTTAAAATGAGCTGAGGGAAAATGTTACACTGCACAGAGGGTTTGGGATTGTGCTCTGGCATTGCAGGAACCCAAGTCCCCCCTTCCTGGTGGCACCAGTCCAAGGACAGCCTTTGGGGTGCTAATGTTCCTTGGAAAAGCACAGGCTCCAGCCTCTGACTTCAGCTCCTGCCTCTCTGCGGGGGTGGTTCTTTTCCACTCTTTTCCAGGAGCTACAGCAAATGTGGAGGGAAACATCCAGCCTGGAAAATAGAGCTCCTAGTTCTGCCAGCACCTCTGTGCCTCAGTTTCCCCAGAGGTTAAAATTCATCCAATGCTCCTTCCCAGGCACTGGATACCCCAAGCATGTCCAAAGGCATTCCTGGGAGAAAATGGGAATAAAAATTGCAAGTCGTGGTCTCTTTTTTCAGGAATTTCCATGGCACAGCAGAGGATAAGAACCTGGACATGGTCCCTGCTACCCCTCCTGCCTCTTCCCACCACATCCCCCAGGCCAAAATCCTTGAGGAGCAGCAGAGCACACTTCTGTTTTGTATGGACTTGGTATGGTCCCATTGAGCAGGCAGGGCTGAGCTTTCTCTCTAACTAAAGCTATAGCAACAAACCACTTCCTTTTTTACACTCCTAAAATTATCTCCCCACCTCTCCTTCCTTCTGCCCCTCTCCCCACCCTCACAAAAAGCTCGAGCTCAGCCCTCAGATGAGCCGAGCGTGGGAGGAGATTTCAGGGACAGTCACACCTCAGGATCTGCTCTGAACCTGCTGATCCTTATCTGCACAAACTCTTTCCACCAGCTGCTCCCAGCTGGGGCAGGAGAGATCAGTGTGTGCAGAGCAAGGGGAGCTGGCAGGAACTGCCCTGAGCTCCACTCTGAGCACAGGGAAGAGCCGTGGAAAGGATGACCTCAGTTTTAGCTGGAAGCCCCGTCCCACTAAGTCTCTCTCCGTGGAGGTGCCAGATTGCTGCAGGGCTGTCACACCAGAGGAGTTTCCATGGCCTATCACCTTCTCATCTCTCCCAGAGCAGGGAATGGAAAATGTTTGGGACTGCTTTGGCACCATCCCACCTCTGCCTCGCACCAAAGTACAGAGCAAAAGCAAGTGATTCCTTGTGCCAGAAGGGGAGAAGATCATTTCCATCCCACACAGCAACGCTGGGGATACAGCTGCTCCTGCCTGAGGGGGGAAACCACGAGCGGCCAACACAGTGTCAGGGGGGGAATGTGGGCTCTCCACCACTCTGTGCTCCCGGGAATCCAAGCAGACACCAGCTCTTTCCAGCCCCAGCCAGGTGTAAAGGAAACACCAGGCCTTCCCTCAGCCAGGTGCCACGTCCTGCAGGAGGGGTGGGATACCCACACTCAGAGGAGCTGCAGCCCTGGGGGGCTGTGTGCTCTCACGTGTGCCTGACGTACTTGGCTGACCCCTGAGATCCCCAGACCCCTCACTCACAGCCCAAAACCAGCAACACAGACCTTGGGCACCCCTGAGATCCCCAGACCCCTCACTCACAGCCCAAAACCAGCAACACAGACCTTGGGCACCCCAGGGAGCCCCCAAACCCTCACTCATAGATCAAAACCAGCAACACAGACCTTGGGCACCCCTGAGATCCCCAGACCCCTCACTCACAGCCCAGAACCAGCAACACAGACCTGGGGCATCCCAGGGAGCCCCAAAAACCCTCACTCACAGCCCAGAACCAGCAACACAGACCTGGGGCATCCCAGGGAGCCCCAAACCCCTCACTCACAGCCCAAAAACAGCGACACAGACCTTGGGCATCCCAGGAGGTCTCAAAACCCCTCCCTCACAACCCACTGAACCAGCAACAGAGATTCTGGGCACCCCAGAGGCCCCCAAACCCCTCCCTCACAGGCCACTGTGACCTTGGGCACCCGGAGGCTCTGCCCCGTGGTGCTGGGGATGATCCTCCCCAGGGGCTGCGCAGGGAGGAGGTTTCCAAGGGAATGAGGAATCCTTACCTGTGTATCCAGCCAGGGCAGCAGCAGGAATGACGGGCTTGTCCTTGTTCATGTCGGCCCGATCCCGAACATAGTCCTTGAAGGTGCCCTTGGGCTTGTGGCTGGGCAGGGTGGCGGGATAGTCCTCGGAGTCGAAGCTGTCGTAGGACGGGACGCGCTGCAGGCTCTGGAACGAGGACTGGCTGCTCCAGGACTGTGTCAGCCGGTCACAGCTGTCATAGCTCTCGATGCTCTCGAAGGAGTCCTGGCCTCCCAGTTTACCTGGAGAGCAGGAACAGCGGGTGAGAGGTGATGGACAGCACGGGAGCTTCACCTGCCTCATCTCCAGAGTAAGTGCAGCCTGGACCTGGGATCAGCTTGAACCTGGACAGGGACCTGTCATTCAGACCCCTGGAAAACTTCAGAGAGAGACAGAGGCAAAACCCCAAATCCTGCCTCTCTGTCCCCAGGCTGATGCCCAGGGCTGACTGGAAATGGTTCTCCTCCTTCAAAAAGGCAACATCAGAGAAATAATTCACTTTACACATTCAAGACTGAGTTCAGGTGCCTAAACATGGGCACTCCAGGGCCTCTTTATTCAAAGGGTGGGGAGGCCCTGGCACAGGGTGCCCAGAGAAGCTGTGGCTGCCCCTGGATCCCTGGAAGTGTCCAAGGCCAGGTTGGATGAAGCTTGGAGCAACCTGTGCTGGTGGAAGGTGTCCCTGCCCATGGTAGGGGGTTGAAACAAGCTTTAAGATCCCTTCCAACCCAAAGCATTCTGTTACTTTATGATTTCTATGGTTCTCTTCCTGTTGAAGGATATGGGGGTCTCCAATAAATCCCCTGTTCCCTCTGCCAGCTCCACACAAACACTGCTCAGGCCCATCCACGGGCACTGCACCAGCAACTTTACTTTTGATGTTTCCTCCAAAACTCCACAGCAGCCCTTTCTTGCCATATGTTACAAGCAGCTTCCACCCCCAAATCCCCAAGGAGCAGCAGATTTGATGGAGGAGGAGAGCCAAGGGCTGAGAGCTCAAACAGCTATTTTCCCAGTTCTGGTAAGGTGAGCACAGCTGGATTGTATCAAAGCTGCTCTCTGGGGTATTTTTAGTAAAACCAGAACATGAGAGGCCAGATCCTCAGCAGTGCTGATTTACACCCACTGAAGACAGCAATATACCCTCTGTACTTAAAACAGAGCTAAAAAAGGAGCCAAAGAACAAACTGAAGCTGCTCCTCTGATCTCCCTTACGCTGCTGATTGCTCAACATCTTTTCTGACAAACTACGAGCGTAACAGGATCATTCAAGTTCACTAATTTCCCAAACCAAGCTAAAAACAGCTGCTGGGATTGTGCAAGAGCTCCTGGAGAAATTTCCATTGGCAGAGCTACCCTGCAGCCTGGGTCTGGATAGTGAATCCCAGGGGAAGGGGGACGTGGAAGGGTGCTGGCACATTCCCCTGAATATTTGTTGTGTTGTAGTTTGAAGAGCACTTGCTGTGAAAAGACTTGACTAATGAAGGCTCTGCCCTGATTGCTGGCCTGGAATCCTTGGAAGTTTGGATGCATTGGAATGTCCATGTTTCAAACTCACTTTTGGTTTTATTCCTTTTATTTTTATTTTTTTTTGAGGATTCCACAGGACACACTTCAATGCTTTCCTGAATCCTGCTGAAGGAGAACAACACTGCTGTGTGTGTACATTAATTGGCATAACCAATTCCCTGAACAGTCCTGCAGCACAAGCTCACTTAGAAAAGGACTTAAAAACCTGATAGGGATGTGGTTTGTGTCAATCCATTGAAAATTCACCTCAATTTGCCCTGACTGAAAAAAACACGCCTTGCACCAGCCCAGGAGAAGCTTAAAAGAGTCTGACAGCTCCACTTTCCAGCCAGGAGCCCTCTCTGATAAGGCAGAGTGAAACAACTGCCATGGGAGCACAGAATTCACTCCTAAAGCCCCCACAAAAGACAATTGACTGGAAAACCCTCTCCCTGAACGATGCTCAAGGGCCTGACTTTGTGAGAGGCTCAACTTTTGAGATAATGCAAGGTAAGGACATACATAAATATAAATTAACTGGGCTCTGCTTTATCTTAAAGCTTCTTTCCACCCTTCAGGGAGGATTTCTGCCACCAAAAGCTCTTTCCAGGGCTGAGATGTGTGTTAGTGTGAGCACAGCCTGCTGGCATCATTATATCAAAGTCTTTGCTAACAACAGCACTAAGGGCTCTTTCTTCCCTCCCCTGAAACCATTTTTAGGTTTGCCACTGAGCACAGGCCCAAGGTACAATTGCAAAAGCCTTCCTGGATCATTGCATTTCGAGGAGAATTATGAAACCACCTGTGTCAAAGAAAAGGTCAAGAAAAGGGAAAGGCACTGATGAAACTCAGGCAGAAAAACAACCACAGAAAGAGGAGTTTACCCAAAATTACCACCCTGTTGCCCTCCTGGCTCATCCAGGTCACCTCTGTGAGAAGGAGAGGCAACAATATAAATGAAACCTTCCCTGTCAGATTGGAAGAAGAATGAGAAGCTCCAGATGAGCTGCTCTGAGCCAGGATGTGCAGTGCTGCAAAGGGGAGGCAGCACATCCTCGGCCCCCAGAGCTGAAAAATGGAGTTGAATGTTCCACCTCAAACCTGGCTCCCAGCAACACATCACCACGATGCATGTGAGGCCTGGGGACACCTGGATTCCATTTAGGGTCACATCCCTTCCCTGTGCCTCACGTTCCCTGCCTGCACTGGGGAGATAATGAAGCCCCTTTGTCAGTGACTTTGAGCTCTGTGGGTTCCATTTCTGCTCTGATAGAGACTGGGAGCCAGATCCTCACCCTGCACCAAGTGATGTGGCTACAAAGCACTGGGGCATCTGGGCCCCATGTGGTCTGAATTTAATAATATTAATTGGAAAGGTATTTGGGCTCAGATCCTCCAAAGTGTTTAGGTGTTTAAATCCCATCATCTCAAACATGTACCTCGAACTCTCTGGAGATGTCAGGCCATAGCAGGAGGATTCAGGGGGTCCTTCAGCTCTGCTGCTGCCTCAGCCCCTGACACCTGCACCTCCTGACAAAGCCCAGGGCTTGTATTCAGCAGAATATCCATGGACATAATGGATAAAGACTTTGGATCATTGAGTGTAAAACTCTTCAGAGCCCTGGACAGTAATTCCCGTTGAGAACTTGTGAAGAATTTGTGGGGGTTTTGCCTGGTCTCCAAAAAAAATGGGATTTGTACAACCACCCAGCAGCTTGTCCTCCCCAATAACCTTGGAGCTTATTGCAATTTAACCCGAGTTTGACATCCAAGCCCAGCGCCAGAAATGCCACATTTTTGTAGATGTTGTAAAAACAGGCAGTGGAGGAGAGAAAAGAAAGACCTCCCTCAAGTTTTCCCTGGAGAGAAAGGCAGGGAGGGCTCAAAGCCACCAGGGACTCCAGCTCCAGAAGACACACATGTTGGAAAATGGCTCCTGGTGAGGAGGAGGGAAGGCAGCGCTGATGTCGTTCTAGAGGGAACAGAAAGAACCCAAACAAATCCCGAGTTCAAACCCAGCTTTACCTCTGCTGGCACGTCCCATGCACATGTTGTCAGGTGTCACCACCTCCTGCTTGATGGTGAAATAGTCTGTCTGCAGCGGGTCCGTGGGCAGCGGGTCCCGCAGGATGACCGAGGGATAGTCGCTCTCGTACTTGAGGGACAGCAGCTCCTCTGAGCTGATGGGGTGCAGGGTCTGGTAGGATTCTGTGATGAAGCTGGGCTCGGAGAACTCAGAGGGAGGCACACACTGGGCGTGTTCAATGCCATAACCTGGGGGAGAACAGGAACATCAAGAAGAAATCCCCAAAAGCTCAAAGAAACCTGAGCAGTGCTCGGTCCCTCTCCAGCCTCCCCATCCACAGTGAGACCTGCAGTGCCTTTGGATATAAAACACCTGGCACAACTGGGAACTAGTTTTGGGAAAGGTTTCTAAAAGCTACAGAGGTGGTTTCTAAAAGCCCCTTGGCTGAGGTTTCTAAAAGTTTCTCCTGTCCTATAAATGCAGTAATTTAACAAAATAAGGCTTCCTCAGCCATCACCAATGTGCTTCCCCCAGGGAGAGCTGCCAGAGGGAAAGAGCTGGAAAATTGTGAAGAGTGGGGTCTCACAAAGGAGTTAAAGGGCAAAACTGTTTCACTGATGACTGTAATAGGTTTTTTCCTCAGTCATCTCTCCTCACTGGCCACAGCCTGGAATCCTGATTCTCTGAATCATGAAATCACAGAATCATGGAGTCTCAGACTGGTTTGGGTGGGAAGGGAAATTAAAGACCATTTTTTTTCACCCCCTGCCATGGGCAGGGACACCTTCCACCAGCCCAGGTTGCTCCAAGCCCCATCCAACCTGGCCTTGGACACTTCCAGGGATCCAGGGGCAGCCACAGCTTCTCTGGGCAACCTGTGCCAGGGCCTCCCCACCCTCCCAGGGAAGGATTTCTCCCTAACACCTCCTCTAAATCTCTCCTCTTCAGGTCAGCTGGGGTTTTTAGCTGGTTCATGAAATACCTCCCAGATTTCAAATGTGCTTACAGAACATCTCCAAACCAATGGCAATGGGAAGTGCAGGAGTGCAGATTGAGGCCTCACCCCTTTCCTTGCTAGGCTCCTTCCTAGCAATCCAGAATCAAGCCTTCTTCCCCCATTCCTTTCCTTTTTAAATGTGTTTTTAACAATTCCCAGTACTCAGAGGAGTGTTCAGATCTGCTGAGCTACAGCTTCAAACAAACAGCACTTGCAAAATCAGACGCCAAAAATACAGATGGCTCCTAAATAAACCCTAAACCCAACATGACTTTGCACAAGTCCTCATGTGGCACAGACAAATCTCTCCCAGGAGACACTTCCATGCCTGGAAGCACTGGAATGACACTGATAACTGAGACTTACTAACGAAGTAGTCGGAGGTGTAGCGGGATTCGGGATATGTCGTGTTCGCTCCGTTTGCTGGGTATGGTTTTACCTCTTCTGCAAAGAGGAAAGGAAGGAAATGTCACACATTTGTGCTTTGCAAGACTTGCTGTAATGCAGGGAGGTCTGAACTTCCTAAAATGCCCCTCTCTGGGTTAAACTGGGACGTTCAAAGGAAGAGAAATTAATTAAGAGCTGAAATCTCACAGAAACTTGATGCACTTTGGGAGTTCTTGCTGCAGGTATGATCAGATTTAAACCAAACCAACCCAGCCCAAGGAGCAACAACTTTCTCAATCAGAGGCTCCAGGTGGTTCTGAAACACCAGTTGCATCATTTCCTTGCTTGCCTTGGTCTTTGTTGTCTTCCATCCTCCTGAGGTTTGCTGATCACACTTCCATGTGTGAGCTCCTGAAAAAGCTCACCTTACAAGGGCAGTTGTTTCCCTGAAAACCTCTATTTTTAGACCAGCTGTAGGTGTGTGCAAGGGAGTGGGTAACACATACCAAACCCAGCTCCTCTAACCCCTAATTAATTCTAATTCCCAGCTCCTGCAGCACCTGATGCAGGGAGAACACTCCACGTGCAAAAACGTTTTGTCCCACTGTCCATGACCCAATTCCTGACCCAGACCCCACTGTGTATATGTGGGCAGAATGCCAAATTTTAGCCTCTCCATAGGCATAATTCACTGGGAAAGAGCATGGAGCACATCAAAGCACAGCTTCCCTGCTCCCTGTTGCTTTTTCCAAGCCCTTTGGTGCTCCTGCCTTTGGCGCTGGATTTGCTTTCCCACACAAAAGCTGCTCCTCCCCTGACCACTTTTTCCACGAACACCTTTCTCATTCCAGTATGGCATTGTGGGCACAGAGCCTGGCACAGGAGGCTTTCTTTCCTTTGCAGAGGGCAACCAAAATAAACCAACCCCCCTCAGGCAGCTCTGGGTTGTGTTTGTTTCTGCCGAGGCTCAAGAGGAGCCAAGCGAAGATAATGCACGTTCGCTCGCAAGGAGCCTAAATTTGGCCCTCTCTCCTGGGGATTGCAGGGTGGAAAATATTCCCTAACAAAAGGAGGGTTTGTGCAAACACGGAGAACTAATGAGAGGAGCTCTTTTGCTCTCCCTGTGGTGGCTGCCAAGGCACAGGGTGGGTGACCACAGGGCAGGGGAGCAACCTTGGGCTGCGCTTACACTCACTGCTGACTGCTGGTAACTGAGGGGGTTATTTTAGGAAGAAATTTGGGAAAATACGCCTGAAAATACCCAAATCCAAGCAGGGAAAAGTGGCCCATCTGCTACCTTTTTATAACCCTGAGCAGCCTGTGGTCAGTGTGACATGAGTCACTCAAAGCTCACAGGGGAGGTCAGCCCAGGGGACAGCGAGGTCACAGCGTGTCCCGGCACAACCCCAGGACAGGTAGAGCCAAACATTTTGGGGTTAACCACCACCCCCAGTACCAACACCCCCAAGGGTGCACAGGGAGGATGGAGAGACAAGTTGGACCTTGATCTCTCCACACATCCCATCCCCAGGTGCAAAGTGCAGCCCCCCAACTCCTCCTGGGTGGGGAAGGACGTGTCAGGGACAACTTTGCACCTTCTGTTTGTGCAGCACCAGCACAACCCAGACCTTGGCAGGGGTTGGAGATGTGCTACCACTGACACGAGCCCTGTGACCTACAGGGAACAGAAACCAGGCCTTGGAGTTAATTCTCAGAAGTCCTTGGTTACAGCCTGAACACTTCACAGATATTGCCCTGCTGGGAAATGTGTTCAGAACCACCAGAGGAGAGAGGGCTCAGCCTGTGCAAGAGTGACAAAGTCCCCAGTAAAGCCAAACACAGAAGGGAGATTTCTTGGTTCCCAGGGCTGCACCAGCAGTGTGGAGACACTCAGAAATTCAGCTTTATCCTTCTCCCTTTTGGAAGAAGAGTTACAAGAGGAGCAAAGATTTCCAGCTGCTTTGTAAGAGCTCCTGACTACCCCAGACCTTTGGTATCTCAAGACTGCAGTGTGTGAACACCCTTGTGTGTGTCAGTGCTGTATGAAAACATGATTCCCACTTTCCTGGGAACTTCCAGCTCCAAGTTCATCTCCATGTGTGGGGAATCCACAGGAAGGAGCTGCACACCCAGCTCTGATGCCTCAGCCAGTGCCTGCAGCACATCTCACCCCTCTCCAGAGCGACAGCCCCAAAAATCCCAGAATTACAGAATCACTGAGTGGTTTGGGTTGAAATGAGCCTAAAGATCATCTTGTTCCACCCTTCTGTCACAGCCAGGGACAGCAGTGAAGAAAGGTTGTGGGAAGGTACAAGGAATGGCTCATAGCAAGGAGAAATGGGGCTGACCACAAGGTTTTGCTTTGTTTGGTTAAAGTACCTGCTGTTGATATAAGCACTCAATAAAAAACATGCAAAGGAAGAAGAACAGCCCAGATAAAGAGTGAAAGAGCAGAAAAACAGCCTGTCCTACCCAGAGCCTGTGTTTACCTTCTGAAAACCACAGGTAGCAGTAAAATTAGTCATTGGCAATTAACAGCCATTTGTCAATGGTTTCCTGGAAGGAATAATTGTGCTCCCCCTCCCCTTCCTGCCACCAGGGTCAGTAGGACAGCACGAGGGGTGTTCCAGGAAAGCAAACAGCTCTGCACAAAAAGGAGCTGGAAAAGGTGCTGCTGCTCCTGCTCATGGCCCAGGTTTAAGGTGTTCAGCTTTCTCCTGCTCTTTAGAAACAATCCCAGCATTTCCTGGGCATCCAGACCCTGAAAATCAATAGCCAAAATCAACCTGTGTGTCCCCAGCCAACGACAATTGGATGCTGTCCCACAGGGACTGGCAGAGGTGGCTTCTCCTCCCAAAAATGCCACTTTTGGGATGTGAAAGACCCTTTTTGGGACACGAAAGGAAGCAAAGCAGCTTCCAATCACCGCTAGGAAATGAGGGTGGGATTGTGGCAGTGTTTTTGTGCCCAGTTCTCCTCCTGGAAGCACTAAAATTCACAATCACAACAGGAGCTGAACAAGCTGAGGAAAAACGCTCTGGAAAATCCCACCATGGATTCCAGGCAGGCAGAGCAGCCCTGCCCATGGCGGGTTCCTGCCGAGCATCCGGCACAAACACTCTGCCCCTTTCAAGTAGTGCCAGGATTTGCTTTGCCCACTACCAGTGGGGATGCCCATTTGGAATCCTGCTGGAAAGCTGGGCTTCCTAAGATGTTTTTCCTGGCATTAAAGCCCGAGGTGAACACCTCAGTGCTCTTTGGAAAGCCCCAAAACCAGGCTGGCCAGGACAGCGTGACTCATTCCCCGCGGAGACTCCAGCACTCACCTTTCTGCAGGATCTCCAGATGTTCCCAAAGGATGTCTCCCACAAAGTCAGGTGCCAGCTCCAGGAAGCACTCCTTGCCCAGGGCACAGAGGGCAGCTCCATTCATGCAGAACTTCTGGAAATCCACCTCCTTGAGGCTGAACTCGTTGACCGCCCACATCACCCAGTCCCGCACGTGCGTCTCCGTCCACTGCTGGGGATCTGCAGGAGGGATCCATTAGTGAGCAACCACGAGCAGCTTTCCCAGGAAAACAGGGCACAAACAGTGCTCCAGCTGCACAGCCTCATCCCATGGAGACTGGCAGCCCACTGGCACAGGGTGGTGAGGGAGCACCGTGCCCAGTTTGGATCAGCCCCATCGTACACATATTTCAGACAATGAGCTTTGGATTTGTTTGGGACTTTCAGTAATCCCATCAGTGCTCTGACCCCCTTCTCCCACCCTTTTCTCCCATTTTTTTGGTTTCTCCCTGTCACCAGTTTGTCTAGTTGTCCTCCCTGCTGCTGCTTCTCCCTACAGCAGAAATGACTTATCCACATTTTTCCAGCTGAAGCTGCCAAGAAACAAGGTGATACCACCTGAGGAGAACCAACCAAGGGATGGCAGGCTTGGAGAATTCATGGAGAATTCCAGGCAGTCTGGCTGGAGGACACAATCCCTGTGGATAGCAGGGCTGCTCCCTGGGAAAAGCATGTCTTACCTTTGGGAATTCCCAGCCGCTGCTGCTCCTTGGCGAAACCACTGAACGTGGCTTTCAATGCCTGGGACATCATTTCCTTGCTGCTGGGAGTTAATAAAGGCACATCTGCACATTCCATGTCTGAAAAAAAGCAGCAGACAAAGATGGCCATGAGGGCACCGCAGTGGGAAAGGTGACAGGACCTGCTGGCCAGGTGACAGGGTGCCCATGGAACGTGCTGCTGGAACTGGATAATGAGATCAAAGACCTTCCCAGACATCAACCTGCTGGGCTTCATCAGCACAGGAGTGTCTGGAGCCTGGGAAAAAGCTGAGCAGCTCCAGACACCAGGGAAGGCAAAGAATCCCATACCAGGGTGAGCAAGAAAAGAGGGGGGAAAAGCATCCCTGAATTTCTGCTCCATTGTCCCGGTCCAGAGACAGGCAAGGGGAAAATTGAAGAATCTTGGAAAATTCTTTATTCCAGAAAAGAGAAGCTGTGGCTGCCCCATCCCTGGAAGTGTCCAAGGTCAGACTGGACAGGGCTTGGAGCAACCTGGGCTGGTGGAAGGTGTCCCTGCCCATGGCAGGGGGTGGCACTGGATGAGCTTTAATGTCCCTTCCAACCCAAACTCTTCTGGGAGATTCCATGATTCCATAAAAACGGGAGCTGACAGCAGGCTGAGGCAGGCTGGGGAACCAGCAGAAAAGCCATTTTTTGAGGAGGAAGGGAAAACAAAGAGCTGGAAAATCCCACGTTAACCCAGAGTTCCATCATGCCCAGCCCACGGCTCAGAGTGAGGGATGCAGCTGAGTCATGAAGGACGTGCAGCCATCCCATGGGAGCCAAGCCAGGCCTGCAGTGAGCCCTGATGAGCAGCAAACCTCATCCTTTCCCCTTTTTTATGCCTTCTTCTGATTTATTTGGAAGGAGGTGGAGATTTGTAGCCAAAGAGTTTCACAGACAAAAGCAGCCGTTCGAGAAAAAAAATAGGAATAAAGGTTTGGCTCTTTTTCCTGAATTGTAAGTATTCCTGAAAACATCTTTGATGGAGAAGAAAAGCCTCCCACAGCCACCATCCCAAACACTGACCTTTATCAGCCTCCTATAGGAATCTTCCACCTGAGCTTGGGTTAGCACTGTGGCCTAGTGGAAATTTTTCCGTGAAAACTCAGTGGAAAAATGAAAACATGGGAAAACTCTTGGGTATTTTCATGAATATCTGGACATGGACATGAAAAATCAAAGAATTCTCTCTTTTGTGGGAATACCACTGTGGATTTCTGTGGCTCTAAGTTCATTTCAGCTCTGATTTAACAAGCAAAATGCTGGTGAGTGCTTGTTTTAGGCAGTGTTGAGTGAATCCCTGATAAAATATGGATTCAAGGATGGACACAGTGCTGCAGCCCCCAGGCATGGACTGCTTCCCAGTCTGGACATCCTGCTCCACTCACATCCTGCACAGCCAAACTCCTGGGCATCACTTAAAGGCCAAACAACACAATGTTGGGGCTTTTTTTCCAAATGGGAATCTCAGGGTTGGCTCAATAGGATTACAGGGCACTGGTGGAATCACCATCCCTGGAACTGTTCAAAAAACACGTGGATGTGGCACTTGGGGATATGGGTTGGTGGTGGGTTGGTTGGATTGGATGATCTTGGAGGGCTTTTCCAACACAAAGGATTCTGTGATTCCATGGATAAGCTCTGCAGCACAGGGTGAGGGTGACCATGACCAAGGCAGCTCCAAATCATCCTCTGGATGCAATGAATGCAATTCCACTGCCAAGCCAAACAGAGCAACTTCTCTGCCTCCACTTCTGCCCCTTCCTCCTCTCAGCCCCCATTAAAATCCAGGCTAAAATCAGCCCTTCTATTTAATCCCCTCCCACCTCAGTCACCAAGGCACTCAAGAAATGATTTGCAGGCTCTTTGCTGAGGCAGGACCAGTAAAATTCCTGACCCCAAGTCTCTGGGGACCCAGTTCCTCCCCATATAAATCCAGGATTGCTGCCACAGTGGCAGCATCAGGACCTTCGAGAGCAGATCCCACATTCAAGGGCTATTTGGCAAATTACACTTCATTATTTACTGGATTTGGCTGGAGAGGGCACGGAAAAATGAGCAGCCACCCTTGTTATCTCTGTTCCCCATCTTCTGCCTCGAGATAACGCTGGGAGAAAGTGGTTCAGTGCCCCTTTCCCTTCATCCTCATGTTACATTTTAATGCTTTGCTTTCTGTGGTCTCAGGGACCACCCAGGAATCCTTCCCCTCCTTGCCTGGTTAAACAGCAGCTCCTGCTCCTGCCTGCCACGGGAAGATGAGTCAAGAGCCGGGCTGAGAAAACGTTTGTAACCCCAATTTTTACACTGAATCACTCGTGAAAACCTGTGTGGAGGTGACCTCCTCAGGCAAGACACCAACAGCAGGGTGAGGGGGGTGAAAAAAGGTAGGTTTATCTCTGCAACAGCAAATACCTATCCCTGATTCCCCCCTGTTCTCTGCTGCAGGATCCATGGGGTTGGGTTTGTGCACACCCAGAATCAATTTTTCAGTAGCGGGGGGATAAGGTTTCTGTTTAGGAAGGTGAACGCTGAGCTCTGCACAAACAACATGTCAAAACAGGGGAGACTTAAAAGTGATTCCCAGGGAGAGGTCATGGAGAAGCAAACAGTCTGTTTTAAAATTAAAAAAAAAAAAACAACCCCATGTCAGAGGAGGGTTTCTATTTAAACACCAAAATCAGCCCAAATGTGCATTTCAAGGCTTCTCCTTGAAAACACGTTGTACTCGGCAGATTTAGGACTGAAACATCATCTATTTTTTCCTGCTAAATAAATCGTAGCTACTTGTTAATATTTCTGCAGAGGACAAAGCAGCCCCAAAGCCCTGAGCCTGCAAAGGCTCACAGAAGCCTTGGTTTGCTCAGCAGGGTCCCACAGCTCTGTAAAACTCACGTGGGTGAAAACCAAACGTGGGTGAAAAGCTCTGCAGACGTGTTTGTGGGCAAGGCTTGGCTTTGTGACCTGAGAAACACACGGGGGATGGAGAGTTTTTAAGCTAAATTCTGTCTCTGCTGGTTTGGAGATACTCAACTGACTGAAATATCGTTTTCTTTGTTAAACCCTAAGTGTCTGAGGAGCACCATGGGCTTCACCCAGCTCTGCCTGAGGTAACTTGGGGTGTCCTGTGCAGGGCCAGGAACTGGACTGGATGATCCCTGGGGGTCCTTTCCAAACAATTATGATTCCATGAGCTTTGCTGGGTGCAGGGGAGTTCCTTCCCATGGAGGAGAATCCAGCCCTGGTGATGTTCTCCAGTTTGGGATTCCTAAAGCTCAGAGCCCAGCACAGTTTCAGCAACAAAAGCAACAAGCCAGGCTTAGCTTTCACTGCCACCTGAAACCCATTTCCCAGATTTTTATCAAATCTTGCCCCTTTGTGCACCTCCTGCTGCCCACACAGCTCACACAGGCACAGGACAGAGCCAGCCCTGAGCCCAGCTGTTCCTCTAAGCTCAGCTTAGAGATTCCTCTGCCTGGTTTTATGAGGCCCATCAAAGCCTCCCTGACACGGCTGCCACGTGCACTTGGCTGCCACGTCCTCCCTCTGCCCCGACAGGGAACTGCCTTTGATTTTCCTCCTGGGTGTGATGGGTGGATTTTTAAGTACTACCAGGAGTTGCAGTCGCCCTGGAAAATTGTGTCACCAGCAGCTCCAGCATCTGTGGAGCAGAGAGGAGTGATTTGCCTCACACAACTTCTCATCTGGCTGCAGCTTTCCAGGGCAAAGAGGGGGCTCGGTGGCTTCACCAAACCAGCTCCCTGATATCCCTGGGAGGGGGACTTCAGACAGAGGATAAGGACAACCCTGACATCCCCTCTGCAGCCCCAGATGGGTTCTGTGCTAAGAAGGACCTGCCCAAAACCCCCCACCCCACATGGGACACGAGAGCCTGAGAGAAAACCCGCAGCAGAGAGGCCGAGATCACCAAGTTCATCCCCCAGCCAAATTCCCACTCTGCTCTCACCAGGCTCCTCTTGGATAAACTGTTTCCACACATCTGATCTTATTAAAGGCCTGGGATTTACAAACTTCAGGGATTTTGACCTTCAAACGCAAGAAGCTCCTCTGCAGGCCAAAGCAGCTGATTGCACAAGGGCAAGAAATGGAAAATAAAAGAGATGCTCCGAGCACAGGGACGGGAGCAAAGGCATTTGTCACCCGAGTTCCTCTCGGGGTCACTGACTCCTCAAAGCTCCCTCGGCCACTCACTTTTATTTTCCATCCCAGCCCCAGTGTGTCCTTGTCTGGGATCCTGTGTGGAAATGGGTGTACAGAGGGTCAGAGTGGAGCCACCTGACCCCACAGCCACCTCTGAGGGATGGACACCAAGGGCAGGAACCCAGTGTGCCCAGTGCCCCCCTGCTCCTCTTGCCAGGTCCAGAGCATGATGAGAACATGGGGGTTTCAGGGTGGCTTGACAGAGGCACAGGGACAAGGGGCAATAATGAAATGAAATAGGATAGATTTAAATCGGGTTTTAGGAAGAAATTCTTCCCTGGGAGGGTGGGGAGGCCCTGGCCCAGGTTGCCCAGAGAAGCTGTGGCTGCCCCTGGATCCCTGGAAGTGTCCAAGGCCAGGTTGGACGGGGCTTGGAGCCACCTGGGCTGGTGGAAGGTGTCCCTGCCCATGGCAGAGGTGGGGCTGGATGAGGTCCCTTCCACCCCAAACCCTTCTGGGATTCCATGATCAAGTTTGGGAGAAGATGGTTGGTTTCAAACAAGAATATTTGATGAGAGTCAAGAAAAATCATCCCTTGGGACTGTGCATCCAAGGGCTCCCTGAATTTGTGCCCATCTCCCTAAAAACACCTCAGTCCTCGAGCCCTGAGGCAGCTGAGATCCTCCCTGAGCCCACTTGGAGCTGCCCACAACCCAGGACATCCCTCCACCATGGGATGACCACGATGGATCAGGAGGAGTTTCTCAGAGGCTCTGCAAGGACCAACACGGGTTTGCTCTCCCCCCGAATTCCCATGAGCCCACAGTGAATCCGTGACCACCAGAGCCCTGGACCCCAATGTCCCCCAGCTGGGGATGCCCTCTTTAACACAAAGAATGAGAAGAAACACATTCTTTAAGGGGAAAAATATTTCCTTGCAAAAAACCTTTTTTTTTGGGTAAATTCTGAATTTCTGCTGCAGTTGCACTCAAGATTTGTGCAGCACTATCAGTGAGAGACAAGCTCTCTGAATAGACACAAATGTGCTTTGTTTGCTACTTTATTTGAACTCATTTAACCTGCCTGACCCACGGCAATCATCCACTAGGCTGATTTTAATATGCAGCCTAAATTATTATAGAATGGCTTGGGGTGAAGGAGACCTTAAAGACCACCTTGTTCCAACCTCCCTGCCACGTGCAGGGGACCTTCCAGGAGACCACCAGATGGTTACTGCAAGCCTGGAGTTTCTCAGAGCCTCTGCAAGGACCAACATGGGTTTGCTCTCCCCTCCACGAGCTCCCAGTGAGTCCGTGACCACCAGAGCCCTGGACCCCTCCACGTCCAGCCTGACACTGCCTGAGCTCGTCCTCCACCACACCTCCATCCCATCCCATCCCATCCCATCCCATCCCATCCCATCCCATCCCATCCCACCCCACCCCATCCCATCCCGAGGATCCCCAGCAGGGCAGGGGCAGGGATGGGGGAAGCTGAGGCGCACATTTCCCCACGTCCCCGAGCTGGGAAGGGTTCAGCAGCAGAGAAACCTTTCTCAGGATCAGAGGAGGCTGAGGGGACAGGGGGCCTGGGGCCCAGAGCCTTCCCACGCTCCCCACCGAGGCACCCTGGGGGCACCTCGGCCCCAGCTCCGGTTTCCAGCCCCACCAGGCACCTCCTGCCCCCTCTGCCTTTCCCAGGTGCCCCCACCCCAGAGCAGGGGCAGATCACCCCAGCTGAGCCCCCTGTTATTTAGGCAGGATTAGGCAAAAATTTGTGTGCACTTTTGAACTGTTTTCACAAGCGCTGCCTCTCACTCCCACGCAGGAAGCAGGAGAGCAGCCGGCCTGTTCCAATTAGGGCTCCTCGGACCCAAAGGGCAGTGAAATCCGACGGGGGGAAAGGGAAAGTGGGACAGAAAGCTGGGAAAAAAGGGGCCACAAGGAAATCTGGGAAGCAGGGACGGATGGGGAGCACGGAGATGGGATGGGAGGAGAAGGGGAGATTTGGTTCCCCTTCCTGCAGCAACTCGCCAGAGACCGGCCCTGCTTCCCTCCGCTTAAAAGGCGCAGACATTTGCTATTTTAATTTAAAATAAATATATTTCTTTTAAAAAAAAAAAGAAAAAAAGAAAAGAAAAATAAGTCTTTTTTTTTTTCTCTCCTTCAAGCAGTGAAAAATAAATACTCTGAGATGAAAGCTGAGCTTCAAGAGAAAAAACAAGAGAGGAAACCGAAAGCCCACAGTGCTTAGAGCTGCAGAAAGCCCAACAAAGCCGGCTTTTTTCCGGCCTTCAGCAGCTTTCTTATGGAGATGTGGTGTGTCATGGGGGCCAGCTCTTCCCCTAAGAAAAGGGCCTGAAAAGTGCATATCTCTAAATGCATTTCTTCCCAAGTTTGGCCTCTCAGCACTTGGAGGGAGAAGGAGGAAGGTCGAGGTGTTGGGATGCTCCACTCGGCTTCAGGCTTTGGGTACCAAAGCAGAATGGAAGCACCTCTCTTGGGTGCAAGGTGGGTGCTTGAGGGAGATATGAGGAAAACTGGACACAGAGCAACCCAAGGGTGAGGGAGGGCTGGGTTTGGCTCTGGGTACCTCACAGCTGGAGAGGAACCAGGCGGCAGCACCAGCAGGTGAAGGATGTTGCAGCCACCTCCCCGAAGTCATTCAGGCTCCTTCTCCTGCCTCTCTCTCTCTCTCCCAGCTTTACAATGTGGGTGCTGGCCAGCAACCCTGGGAAAGCAGCATCCCTAAGAGTCCCAGCAGCTGGCAGGGAACAGCCTGGTGGTCACCTCGCTCCATCCTCCCCACTTCTGTGGGAGAGAGGAGGGAATGAAGTGCTAGAGAAAGCCCAGAGCAAAACCACAGTGCTTGAGTCAACGCTGCAATTACAGCAAAGTTCCCCAGCTCAGCAGCAGGGACAGGGCCTACAGCTCCTCTTCCTGCAGCAGCTCAAAGCAGGGCTGCCCTTGGCTGGGAATTTGCTGCATCCTCCCCATTTCAGCCCCTGGAAGAAACACAGATGGATAAGAGCAAGCACCAGGGAGATGTGGCCACCTCTGGGGTTGGGGAATGTGGTCACAGTCTAACTGCTCATCAGAAGTCTGTGAAGCTTTCAGAAGAAAGATCTTTCATCAAGAAAAATTTCAGCATTATTGGCCAGAGAAGCTGTGACTGCCCCATCCCTGGGAGTGTCCAAGACCAGGCTGGACAGGGCTTGGAGCAACCTGGGCTGGTGGAAGGTGTCCCTGCCCATGGACACCTTCCAACCCAAACCATCCTGGGATTGTGTGATTCTAAGATGAGGTGCTACAGTGTGGTTTAGCCCCAGAACCACTGTTAGCACAGCTCAAGACCCTCCCACACTGGTAAACAGTCCTGAATCAACTCCAAACGTCTCCTGAAGTCACTTTAGATTTAACAGCACCACAACTAAAAACTTCCACAGCCTTTCCCAAAGCCTCCAGCCTGATGGCAGTGTGGGGTTTAATGAAACCCCTGCAGAGGGTGAACAGGTTGGACACAGCCAGACCAGGGGCTGCAGCCAGCAGGAACAAACTGCTGTGCCCAAACCTCCTACCCTGGAGCCAGAGCCTCTCCTCAAAGCCTCAACACCCTTCACCCTCCTGCTTTCCCAATGGACCATCCCATGAGGGGTGTCCCCTCTGCAGACAGGATCAGCATCTCCCTCTCAGGCTCCTTTGCCTCGGCTCATTGCTCAGCAGGGCCGGGAGGACACTCCCAGCGCGGTGCAAACCTGTGAGCCACGGCTTCCCCCGGGATAATGCCCCTAATCCCTGCTAACCACCAGCTAAAGAGCTCTAATCCCCGGGCACGGGCACACACGAGCCCGGGGTGGGCTCAGCAAAGCCTGTAATGGACACCCAGCCCTGCCAAAAGGAGGTCAGGTGGAAAGAACCAGCCCAGGTCATGCCCGAGGCAGCTGCTCCACCTCTGGGAGATGCCCCTCTGAGAACCACCCAGCTCCTCACACCCCACAGAGCTCAAACTGCTCCACAGAAATGGGGAAAAAGGGGAAAACCCCCTCCAAACGCTCTGAACACACCGGCAGATATCGATGGCTCTTGGCATGGTGCCCGAGGCATTCACAGGGTGCCTGAGGTGTTTACAGGGCCACCAGAAACCTCTTGAAATTCCTGGGGCTGCGCTGGGAGCCCTCAAGGCTTCACTGGCCCAGAGGCTTCCACAGCCATGGGAGAATGGCCTGAGCCCTCCCAGAGCAGTGCCAGAGCAATCCCAGAGCAATGCCAGAGCACTGCCAGAGCACTGCCAGAGCAGTGCCAGAGCAATGCCAGAGTAACCCCAGAGCAGTGCCAGAGTAACCCCAGAGCAATGCCAGAGTAACCCCAGAGCAATGCCAGAGCAACCCCAGAGCAGTGCCAGAGTAACCCCAGAGCAATGCCAGAGCAGTGCCAGGCTGGGCTGTACTTCCATGGCCACAGGAGCACAACCTGAGCCCTCTCCAAGCAATGCCAGGCTGGGCTCCAGCACTCCAGGGAGGGAACAGTGGGCTGAGTCATCCCCACCCATCTGCAAGAGCTCACATTTGTTTCCTGCCAGGTTAAAACCAAGAATCCTGCTGTTCTCACCTTAAATCTTTGGCTGGTGATGCCATTTCTGGCATCTTTGATGCAGGAGGGATGGGACTGGAAGATTTCTCCAAAGAGAAGGATATATCCCAGTACTCTGACACAGGTTTTTCCTGGGCTGCAGAAGCACATGGGATGCTACCAAGGAACTACTGTAATCACACCAAGCAGTTGGAGCATTTCTCCATCCAAATAAACCCTCACTCTCTCTCTCCTCCAGATTTTAATCTCCCTCTTCATCATCCAGGGACAGGGACAGACACAAAGGGGGTTCAGCTCCAACACCTCCAGCTGCTGCTCCAGGCTGGGGCTGCCAACAGTCTCCCAGCAAGGGAGAGCAGGGATTTTGCAAGGCCTGGGTTGAGGATAATTGGCAGAACATTGTGCAGGAAGATGCTGTCAGGATGGGAAGTGTGAAAAGGGAAGGCTGAGATCTCTTGGCAGGGCTGTCCCCTCGCAGCAGGGAGAAGGGCCAAGGAACCTTCACTCATGCTGAGCTCTTTCATCACCCCACAAAGACGTCCCAGGCCCTCCCAGTTGGCTCAAACACACCTGAGGAACACGCTGTGCCAACACATGTGACCTCACAGCTCGGGCTGGTTTCATCCCACAGTCCTGTGAGCCACGTGAAGTGGCTCCATGCCCCAATTATCTGTGGTGCCCATCACCATGACATGACACACTTCTGATGTAGATGGACTCCCCAGATGTCCCTGCTGCTGGGAACACACTGATCCTGAAAAGGAGCCTCTCAGTTATCCTTGCCTTGGGAAGGGATTAGACATGCACATACTCAGCCAAACACCTCCAATCTGTCTGTCCCAAGGAATTCCCCAACCTTCCCTTGATTTTCCTGCCTAGACTGATCTCTCTGAGTCCTGACCTCAGCCCTTGTCCCAAGGCTGAGTCAATGCCACGTCACACCAGACACGAGGGGCCCACATGGCAGGCCACAGTCTGAGGTGCCCTGGAGCTGGGATGAACAACCCCTGGAATATCTCCATCCACATCAAACTCACTCTCCTCCCCTCACCAGCTCTCCCATTCATGCTCCAGGAATGTTTGTTACAGCTGGAAGGGCTGGACCTGCTGGTGTCCATACACCCACAATGGTCACGAGGGGAAGGGATTCCTCAGCCTGGGACTTCTCCCCAGGATGCAGTGAGCACAAAGCAGGGATGTAGAAGGATCAGAGCATGAGGGAGGGAGGTTGGGCAGCCCTGGGTCACCTCCCAGCACACGCTGCCCCGGGGGCACCGGGCAAACCTCCCCACATCCCTGAGCAGCTGCAGATTCCTGCCCATCCCACCCCCACCTCCGCAGCCTCCCTGGCCACCCCTTGGCCCCAGGGCAGTGCCAGCCAGACACTGCACAGCCCAGCACAGCAAACCTGTGATTGCTCAATGGCAGGGGCAAGCTGCAGCCTGTCACAGCCCCTGGCTGCCAGAGGGGTCCTGTCACAGCCCTTGGGTGGCAGAGGGGTCCTGTCACACCCCCCTGGATCGTGTCACAGCCCCTGGGTGGCAGAGGGGTCCTGTCACACCCCCTGGATCACTAAGGGATCCTGTCACACTCTCCTGGATTGTGTCACAGCCCCTGGGTGGCAGAGGGGTCCTGTCACAGCCCCTGGATCACTGAGGGATCCTGTCACACTCCCCAGATTGTGTCACATCCTCCTGGATCACAGAGGGATTGTGTCACATCTTCCTGGATCACTGAGGGATCTTGTCACACCCCCCTGGATCGTGTCACATCCCCCTGGATCCTGTCACCCCCCCTGGATCACTGAGGGATCCTGTCACATCTTCCTAGATCACTGAGGGATCTTGTCACACCCCCCTGGATCACAGAGGGATCGTGTCACATCCTCCTGGATCGCAGAGGGATCATGTCACACACCCCTGGATCACTGAGGGATCGTGTCACACTCCCCTGGATCACAGAGGGATCCTGTCACACCCCCCTGGATCACAGAGGGATCGTGTCACATCCCCCTGGATCACAGAGGGATTGTGTCACATCCCCCTGGATCGCAGAGGGATAGCTGCTGCCGTGCCCAGAGAAAGTCCCTTCCTCTGATATCAGCCTTTGATAGCATCTCTTTTTTTTTCCATGCATCAGGGAGTGCTTTGGCTCTGCCCAGGAAGCACTGGCAGCACTCCACAGGTATGTGCAGAGGAGGAGAAGGAGCCCAAGAGCTTCACCCTGTGCTCACCTGGTGACAGACATGTCCCTGCCCCTTTCTGCCCAAGGACCTGCCACCACACACAGGGACTCCAGGTCCACCCTCCCCTATCACCCTGCTGCAGTTTGCAAAGGAAGAGAGGAGATTTTAGGGTATTCAGCTCTGAAATCAAACAAATAATTGCACAGGCCTTTTGCAAACAGATCAGGGTTGGGAGGTCAGAGAGCAGCTGGTAAATCTCAGCACTGTTTGCTCTGCCTAAATAATATTAGACCAAGGATAATTAATCATTTTAATCAACAAAATTATTTATAACTGTTTAGAACAAACAGTGAACTCTGCCAGCAGCTGCCAAGAGATGGCAGGTAATGATCCACATACCTCCAATCCCCCTGAACTATGGATTCATTCTTTGCATCACTGGATTTACTCCCCTGAAGACTTGCAAGTGCCTTGACCCTCTCTGAGGGTGTCCCTCCTCCCTCAGCAGGGCTCACAGATATTACCCCACAGTCCCTCTGCAGCCAAAACCAAACCCACAGGGGCTCACAAGAGTCCCTGCACACTCCAAGCACCTTCCCTACACCAGCTGCTCCCAGCACAGCATCATCTCCCAGGAGGGAGGGAGAACCAGCTAAACCAGAGAGGGGAAGAGATGCTCAAAGCCAGGGAGCTGCTCCCTCTGTTTGCTGCCTGAGCCAGCCCCATGTCCTGGGCTCTACTGATGCCACCGACTGACACCTCCATGGGCACCTCCCGTGTCCCACACCCCCACCTCCCATTCCCACCCCCAGCCCCAGCACAGGCTCTGCACAGCAGCCCAGGATCCCAGCAGCCAACACAGGAGGCTTTTCCTGGCTGGGCTGGAAGCTGTGCAAGCCAAGGGATCACTGCAGAGGGGAGAACCAGGGTCAGCTTCACATCTGGGACCAGGAGGGGACAGGACAAGGCCATCCCTGATGCTGCCTGCCAACCCATCATCAGGTCATTTCCCTGCCCCCTGTCCAAGCTGCTCAGCTCCCCCAGGGATGGGGGCCAGAGAGGGGCCTGGGAGAGACCTGGGAACCAAAGCTCTCCAGCCCACGGCAGCGAGTCCCTCGGGAACACCAGGGCCAAACCAACCTCATTCCACAACTTCCCAGGAACAATTCTCCTGGTATTATTAATTTTTAAGCAGAAAAGGAAACGAAGGCCAAGAACAGGGGGATTTTCCCAGGAACACCAGGAGAGCCCCAAGATTAAACCTCCCCACCCCAGGGCGAGCACAGAGCTCCTGGCTTTGCCCAGATATGTTACACCACACCACATCCAGGATAGCAGGATCCTCCTGCACAAGAACATTTTCCTAACTGACCCCAGGAAGGTCTCCTTTTCCAGCTCCTACTTCTAGGAAACTTCCCACCAGGGAAGGGACCAGTGCAAAACCCTGGGAAGATGAAGGTGGGAGTGAGCTGGGGAAGGTGGCCAAAGACTGACGGGCTGCCCCATCAGCCTCAGTCATCCCCAGCCCAGAGCCGAGGGCTGTCCAGGATGGGGATTATGTCACCTATTGGCCTCAGCCCCGGGGAGCCAGGAGCAGGCAGGGATAAATCAGAGGTGCTGGGATGTGCCCTGGGGAAGCCTGAGCTTGGAAAGCTCAGCGAGGGCTGGGGGGAGAGAGGCTGAGACACTCCCAGCCCTCACATCCACCCCGGCAGCATCCGGAAGCTATTAAGGAATTACAGGCTCCCTGGCCCCGAGCCTTCCCCGGCAGAAGTGCCTGGGAGCAGATGGTGAAAGGGCTGATTGAATTCGGCTGCTCGGGCCAAGAGGCTGTTTAGAGGAGATGAAATGGGGGAGGGGGTGGAAGGGGTGTCATTTGGCGACTCGGGAGCTGGGAGCCCTTGCCAGGAACTCCAGGAATCCTCCAGCAACTCTAACAAGCTTGGAGGAGCTTCAGCAGGGACTTGGATGTGTGGTTTGGGGGTGTGAGATGTCCTGTTGCCCTTGGGAGCTCCTGCTGCTCAGGGGGTGAATCCCTCAGGGAGCCAGGGTTCCTCTGCCCAGGAATCTTCATCTCCAAAGGCAGCCTGGCTGCTGAGGTGGCCCAGGGAGGCAGGACAAGCACAGAGCTCCAGGAGCTGTGTGATCCCAAGCTGTCACCCCAGCTGAGAAGGAGGAAGCACAGGAGCTGTCAGCTCAGCAGCCCTGCCTGCCCACCGGGCCTTCCTCCCAGAAAAATGCAGGTTTCCAAAGATTCTTGACTGCCAACTTGGTCTAATCCCACCCCATCCCCAGTGCCCGTGGGAAAGCACTGGGCATGGGACCAGACCTCCCAAAGAGCCTTCAGAAGGGGATGGGACTCCAGTGACTCCGCACGGGGAGGAGGTGGGGAAAAAAGACCAGGATGAGGGACATGAAGGATGAAAAAAAGCCAACAGACAAAAAAAAAAGGGATAAATATCTTCGAAAGCCATGCGGGGTGCCAGCCCTGCTGGGGGCAACACCAGGGCCTGTGAAAAAACACTGATGGAGGAACCAAAATTGCCTGGGGGTGAAGGAAGGGTTTAAACCCTCCCAGGAAAGCAGAGGAACAAAACCACAACCCCAAGCTCCGGGCTCCCTGCCCTGGCAAACCAACTCCAGCTCCCCATGCCCTGTGTCCCAGAGGGAAGAGGCACCAACTCTGTCCTCCCCAGTCTCCGAATCCACGCCTGTTTTTCCAAGGGAGCGGGG
Organism: Pachyramphus minor; assembly: GCA_013397135.1. Lineage (NCBI taxonomy): Eukaryota > Metazoa > Chordata > Aves > Passeriformes > Tyrannidae > Pachyramphus > Pachyramphus minor. The sequence goes on along the minus strand of VYXB01009818.1, from coordinate 591,200 downwards.
TCCTGTGGGTCCCCTGGGATCCCTGGCTGAGTGTCCCGGCTCCCTGAGGTTGGGAAATCGGGAGCCTGGGCAGGAGGGGCCGGCACGGAGGGCTCGGGACCGTCAGGGGATCTTTTCGGAGCAATCTTTTCCGAGACAAGTCATGAGATTATTCCTTGCCTGGAATTTGCTCCCGCAGCTCCCATCGGCCCTGGAGTGCTGAGTCAAGAGACCGCCGGGGCTGTGCCCTCCAGATGAGTAAATAAATTGCCCCGGGAGCGGTGGGGGGGCTGGGGGGAGCTGGCGCCCGGGCGGGGAGCGGGGAGAGAGGAGGGAGGGGACCCGATGACTCCTGGAGCCTTGGGCTGGGGCTGGATCCCGCTTGGCAAGGCAGGGGCTTAGTCACAGATTAGTGAGCGCAGTCCACACGCTATTAAAGGCACACCACCCTCCCTCCCCTTCTTCTTCTCCCTTCTTTTTATCCCCCTTTTTCTCCCTTCTTTTTATCCCACTTCTTCCTTCTTCTTTCACTTTTTAAATTTCTTTAAGCCTAACTTTGGCTTTCAGCGAGTGTCCAGGCCTGGCAGCCAGGAAGCCAAGGAAGGAGCAGCCCTGGAAGGTGCCAGAGGGTGAGAGGGTGCAGTGTGGGGGTCCCAGAGCCCCTGCTGCCCTCCCCTCATCCCCAGGTCACTCTATAGGATCCACATGGCCCTGGCTGCTCCGGGCTGGGCTGTTTGAAGGCAGAGTCATCCAGCTCGGAGGCAAACAGGCCTTTCATGTCTCAGCCTTCGGAGCCAAACTCCAATCTGGAGCTGCTTAAGGGGATGGAAAGCAGCCCCAGTGCGTAACTGGGCCCCGGCTACTGGGCCAGCTCCGAACCCCCACTGCTGGTGGAGCTGGAAACACAAACGTTCCCAGCACGGCGGCTCCGGCATTCCCAGAACCCGGGACAGCCCTGGGACACCCAGCCCAGAGCTCTTGGGAAGCCTTCAAAAGGATGGGGTTGGGAAATGCCACGGGGTCAGGGCACCACGACGCTGCACCAACCTGCTGGGCTCCTCCACTGCCTGTGGTTGATGCCAGGGGTTGAGTAAACCCAGCTATTCCCTGTTTCCAGCTGCAAACCAGGAGGGATTGCGTTTACTGACCTCATGGAGCAGTTGGGTAACACGCCTGGAGCATTTGAAAAGAGAAAGCACTTGGCACTGCATTTTCAAACCGCTTCTAACAATAATGTGTAAAAAAAGAAGGGGGAAAAAAAACCCCTCCAGACCCAAATTTCACGTGTTCCACTCCATCTTTTTTTAATTTTCCAGTGGAAAAAGCCAGGACTACTCAGCTTTTGTGAGTTGTTTCTTCAGAGGGTTCAGGTTTCGGTAAACAATTTCTCAAAACTAAAAGGTAAGAGAAAAAAAAAAAAGAAATCCCCTTTGCTGCTTCCAGAGCACAGACCAGAATTCAGTGGGTTTGCACAAACACACCTCGGAAAAAACACTTGCATGTGGGTCAAAAAGCCACAGTTTGATGATTGTCATAGATGGTGCTGACAAGGGGGGGAAACAACAGAAAACAACCCCCAAAGCACTGCCCAGTGTCCAGCCCCAGTGGCAGCTTTATCCCAGTCAGCAGTTTTATCCAGAGGGTGTCCCAGGAGAGGCAGCATCCCAGTGGAAATCCCAGCCATGGAGAGGACACAGCACGCTCACCCTGCTGTGTGAGGCACTTGGCTCCTGCAGGGATGTGGGGCTGAGCCATCCCCCAGCCCAGCTCTCAGTCACCAAATCAGTCACCCAGGACTCAAACTTGGAATTCCAAGAGCTGGATGAGTCCAGGCCTGCCTGGTGCCCTGGAGGAGCCAGGGAAGGGCAGCACAGCTGAACACAGACCTCGGGAGAACCAAAATCCTGCAAGTAGAGGGAGACCTGGAGCACACTGGGGATGCTCCCAGCACAATGGGAACACCCTGCCTCAGTTTCCCCTAAAACCAGGTCTCATCAAGCCTTTCCTCAACCTCTTTTGGGGTCAGAAGCCCTATAGCTTTACAAAGAAAGCTGTATCAAAGAAAAGAAAGCCCAGTCCCACTGCCTGGCTGCTCCTGAGCTCCCCACCAGCCATCTGAAGAATGCCTTGGAATCACGTCAAATATTTGGGATGGGATGGGGGGAGAGGGGGCACTGAGGGGGAGCCACTCAGCTTTTGCCTCAGTGTCTGGCTTCTTTCATCAACCCCACATTCCTGCTCCTGCCATCACCCTCCGGGGAAGTGCCACAACCTACACGATCCATGTGGAGCCAATTTAAAATCCCCTCCGTGTAAGAAAGTGCATTTTGTTCATTAACAGGCTCAGAGTGCTCAGCTGGGCTAAGGAGGCAGCTCCACAGCCATCCCAGAAATGTGGGATCCAGCAGGAATCATCCTACACACAGCCACATCCCAGAGGAGAGCAATGCCCCCTGCAAACCCTCCCAGGGCACCTGAAAACCTCAGTAACGAGCAGCAGCCACCTGAGCTGGAGGTCTCTGCCTCTTCTGCCTTTATGGGAAAGGTTTAAACAGGAGAAAAAAGGCTGGGAAGCGGGGGATTGCTGGAGCAGGGATTGCTGTTGTGCCCAACACCAAGTGGGAGGTGATGGGGATGGGAATTACAGCCCCACAGCCCAACCCAGACAGAGCCCTTTGCCTTTGCACATCCCAATCCACAACCTGGGCTGTGGTTCCCATTGTCATTCCCAAGCCAGAGGGAGCCCCAGAAAGGAGGGGATTTTCCTCTCTGGGAAAACAGGTTGCTATTTCTTGGTGCATTTGTAATACTTCTCTGGCAGGTTGTGTTTATCCAGGGGCTGTGTGGCTACAGGAACCAGATGTGGGACTTGAAGTGCTGTGCTGCACCAGCACCACAAACATCCTGCAAACATCAGCTCCACCTGCCCAGAGCTGGACATGGGATGGAGGGAGCCAGGCACTGACAGCCAAAACATTGTGCATGGTCAGCAAAAACAGGGGAGGTGATGGGAGACAGGGTATCACCTGCCTGGTCCTGATGCTGCCCTGATAACTTGGGGCTATTCACAGGATGGAAAAGCAAACCAGGGCTCAGATTTTTGCCAGCTGAGTGGGGACAAAACCAATTCCAAACCAACATAAAAATGTGCAGTTTAAGCTCACAGCTCAGAAAGAGAGGGCTGGGTTTGCCCCATCCAGGGCTGGGTAAATTAATCTGTGCCCTCACCACAGCAGAGAAGGAACAAAGTCCTGGGAGCAGCATGAACACCAAGGGCTCTGCCTTCCCCTCAGCTCTCACAGCCTTGCAGGAGCTCAGACCTTGCAGCCTGTGACTGGCACGGGCTCAGCTCCGGGGGTGTTTGCAGCCCAGGCCGAGCCTTTCAACCAAATCAAAACTGAAACCACCCTGGGAGTGTTCCAGGCCAGGCTGGATGGGGCCCTGAGCACTCTGGACTAGTGGAAGGTGTCCCTGTGGAACAAGATGAGCTTTAAGGCCCCTCCCAACCCAACCCACTCTGGGATTCTCTGATTTAATTATTTCTTTGCCATCTCTCCTGGCCTGGCCTGGAACTCTGCATCCACCCCAGACTGTGTCCCTCCCCTGTTCAAGGGGGTATTCAGGCACCTAAACCCCCCTGCACATGTGTTCCCACAATTACCACCTGAGCCTGCAGGGCCAAACCTGGCAAAGCTGGGAAAGGCTGGGATGGAGAATGAGAGCAGATCTCCAGGCTGGATGTGCAGGACTGATCCCAGCTTTCCAAGGGCCACCTTTGCATCAGAAAGTCATTATCTCTGGAGCCATCTCCCAGTTTTGCCAAGGGCAGGACCCGAGATCTCCCCCCCTCAAATTCCACTGCACCTGGGAAAAATGTAGGAGCTCGTAGAAGAATCAATAAATATTTATTGTTTAACCAGCAGTATTTTGACTGGAGATGTAAGCATGGCCCCGTGCCAGGGAAACCAGAGCCTTCTTGGCCAGCACTGCAAACAAATTTTTTTTCTGTATCTAGTTGGAAGATTATAAACTACACAATGAGGGGGGAGAAAAGAAACAGAGGCAGCGAGCAGCTTAGTCACGGAAGAGGAACAAAAGAGCTGAGATGGATAACTACGTCTTGGGTTTTAAAGAAAAGGGGCTGCAGCCCAAGTTTTGGCTGCCAGACAGATGTGCAGTTTGTATCAGCTACAGATTTGTCCCACTGGCCTCTGCAGGGCTCAGGGCACAGAGCTCTGCAATCAGGGGAGAGACACTGGTTTGGACAAGCTGGAGACTGGCCCATAACTCAAAAGCAAACTGGGGAGTCAGGGCTTGACCTATGGACACCCAATCTTGCCCCCCTCCAACCGATCCCAGTTTCCAGGGGGATCCCCCAACACACAGTGTGATGAACAGTCAGTGCTGGCTCCAGGGGCATTTGAGGGCTCAATAAAGCAGAGCAACCTCTCCTCCTTCACCCAGCTGGGCCCCTGGCACCCCCCTACCCAGCACAGCTGTTCCCCCAAGCATCTGTAAGCCTGGAGGGTGCCAGAAGCTCCATCCTTTGGATCAGGGTCAGCAATGACACTTGCTCCCCTAAATCATGGAATTTGCTCACCTTGGGCCCGTGCGAGGAACAGCTGAGAGTGCAAAAAGAAAAAGGGCCTTTCTTGCCTAAAATCCCAGCTGATCCTGGTGCCACAACTGGCAGCAGCTATCTGGGGAGACAGATCTGCAAGTTTACACCCCTGAAGTGTGTTCAGACAAGTCTGAAGTTACCCACACCCACCTCTCCCTCGAGTGCCTGAGATGTACCTGCTCTCACCAGAACAGCAACTGGAGAAGAACATCAGCCCACCTTCCATTTTACCTCCAGCACCAAACCCAGGGCCCAAGCACAGCACCCTGATCCTGATCCAGCTGCCCCCCAGCCCATCTCCCAGCAGGATCCATTCCAGAGGGAGCAGTCACTGCTCTTTGACAGCACCATACTCCAAACCTGAATCCCTGTGGCTGCCCCATCCCTGGAAGTGTCCCAGGCCAGGTTGGACAGGGCTTGGAGCAACCTGGGACAGTGGGAGGTGTCCCTGCCCATGGCAGGGATTTGGAACAAGATGGGCTTTAAGATTCCTTCCAACCCAAACCATCCTGGGATTCTGTGATAATCCCCACAAAACTCAGCGTGTCACAGTCCTGCTGGAGTCCCAGCCCTTGCTGCCTCCTTGCCAGCAATTCCCATGGATCTGGGACAGTGGGATGGCACATGATGCTCCTCAGCTCACTCTGGAGAGCTGGAGTGCAGCATTCCAGCCAGTGTTATCCCCTCATTTCACAAGGCCTATCAAAGCCTGGCACGCTGTAATTACATGGCTAATTAGGGGCCACTCCATGTAACAACACTGTAATTACACACTTGGGACGTGCTTTGGGGAGTTTATGATGAAAAAGTGGATGGAATGGGGCTTTGCTCCTGTTTCCTGGGAGCCTCACTCCCTGTGCCCAGGTTAAAAACCAGGGGTGCCCTTCAGTGGGTGCATCCCTGAAGGACAGGGCCATGGAATTGCCCCCTTTCCATACCTTTGGTATGAAGTTGGCACAATAAAGCTGGAGCTGGTGGCAGCCAGGTGCAGACAGTCCCCCCTCATTCCCCCATCCTGGCTGGATACCACAGTAATGGGCATTCTGTGAGCGCATAGAAAGGTAATTGCTCTTCTCCAGTCCAATTCTCACCTCCTCCGCAGGCAATCAGCATCCAGACCGCGAGAGGAGCCCTGAGAGGAGCCCAAAGCCCTCGATTTATTAGAGTCTGGTGATTCCAGCCCACACGGAGCGTCCACACCCAGCCTAGCTCTCACCTGGGCTGTTCAAAAAGCGCTCCCAAAGATGCCGGGTGCAATTCCCTGCATCCCTGAAACCACCCCCCAGTGCTTGTTTCCTCTCCCCAGGCTCTGGAATTCCGCGTGTGCAGCAGGTGAGAGCAGGTAGAGGCTCTCCCAGGGGAGGGACAGGGGACATCCCAAAGCAGAGGGAGATGCTGGTGTTCTCCCGTTGTGTTTTATCCCACGAGGAAAGAAAACCTGACCAGGCAAGAGCCATCTCTTAACAGCAGCAGGGAAACGGAGACACGAGTGCTGTGCCAGGATAACTCAGGATCAAACCTTCCTTTTGGATGAGAACATTCCAAGCCCCTGGGCACTTTCATCCCATCCAGCACAGCAAACTGACCCTGCTGAAATGGGCTGATCCGGCTGTGACCCTGTTCCATGCACGTCTAGAAACACCTGGAAGCCAGGAATGGCTGGAAACTTGCCCTCCCCAGACAAGGCAGAGTGAAGGATGAAGGATCCCATCCTAAAACCATCCAAGACACGCTCAGACTGTGCCATTTCCCCGAAGTGGAGGAGGGTTTGCATTTGCAAGACGGGCTTTAAATGCAAACTCCCTCATTTGCCTGCAATGAAAACGAAAGCAAAGGACAAAAGCAAAGCCTGACCTGGCTGTGGGAAGGGGAAGCAGGTCCTACACCCAAAAATAACTGCATGGAAGCTGCACAGGAGCTTCCCTGTACCCTGCACCACCTCAGCAGGAGAACCAGGGAATGGTTTGGGTTGGAAGGGAAAATCTTGCTTCAGCCCTAAACCTACGTTGTCCCAAACTCTAAACAGAGGGAAAGGCTCCTGCCAGATAAAAATACACCCCTGGGACGCCACCCACGCACGGGCTGATGGAAACAACGTGTCCCTGTCCCAGCTGGCCTCAGGGTACGGATGGGAAGAGCTGAAAAGTCAGGATTCCTACACTGCATGTGCTCAGAGCAAACCCTTTCTTCATTCCAGGCAGGAACAAATCCACCACTGCACCCACACCACACCTCCAGGGAAAGGAAGGGAAAGGGGGTGGATGCAGGATGGGGAGCTCAGCGTTCCTGCCTCACCTGGGATGTCCAGCACCACAGCCTGGAATTACAGCCCTTCTCAGGCACCTCGTGGGACGCTCTGGGGCAGCAATTCAGCAGCTTCCTCAGCAAGAAATGAGTGTTTGAGAGTCCCAGTTACTCCCCACAGCTCCCAGCAAGGGCTGGGGAGCTGTTTTCCGCTCTGACCACAGCCAGCAAACAGAGCTTGGGCACAACTGGAGGAAACAAACTGATTTGTGGAGGGCAGCGTTCACCAGCCCCGAGGAGAAGTCCCCCTTGGGGCTGAATTTTGCATGGTTTGGTTTTTTACTGCCTCAAAAAAACTACTGGTGGATCAGCCATATATCTGCAACCAATAGTGATGCTTCCAGCCACTACATCAGATCCTTATAAAAACATCCATGCACATACAATTAAAATATTCTGTATTAAAAGAGAAGCCCACATCGTGGGGTTTTGGCTCCTGACCTACTCATCTCACTCCCAAATTCTTGCTGCTAACGGCGGCAGGGGCGGGTGGGGGTGGATTTGGAAGCTTTGTACAGCTCCACATCCCTTTCAGGTTATTTTTAAACCCTTTGGACACACTACAAATCCCAGGGAACTTTTGCAGGCAGAGGCTGCCTGCACGTGTGGGCTGGAGCAGGGCTTGGTTTCAGGGAGGTGGGAGGGGGATGGACTGTGCAGAGATGCAGTTTTATGGGGCATCAAGCACCTGGCACATTAAACATCCTGCACAATTGAAGACCTGTGGTTGCAAGGACTCTTAACCTAAGGTTAACCCTATGGATACCGTGAGGCACGGCTGCTTTGTTGAAGGAACAAGGGGGCTGGACCCCTTCTCAGCGAGGCCAAAGCCCAGTTTAGAATTAAGAATGATTTGGTGGCAGATTTGGGGCTGGACAAAAGCCACCAGGGAGCAGAGAAAAGTAATGTCCCCTAAACAGGGCACTGCTGGAGCACAAGCCAGCAGCATCCACACTCCTTCCCTCAACATCCAGCCCAGCAAACCAGAAAGCTTCAGCATTCTCTAAAAAGTTGGAGGGGAAATGAGGTTAAGCCAGCTAATTGACAGCACTGACCTTTCTGGCTCGCAGCGAGTGCAGCCACCAGAACAGGAGCGGCTGCGGCTGAAGGCGATGGGGACTCAGCTCTTTTTTACCTTTTGGGTTTGTGTTTTTCAGAGCTCTTCCTGCCAAGGTTTAAACTGTGGCTCAGCTCTAAGAGCTGCTTGCTGACACAAGCTGCAAAGGAGCTTTCATGGACAGAAGAAAACGAGCTCAAGGCAGCGTGAAACACCAGAGTTGGTCCCTCCAGGCTCCAGGGAATTCCACTGCTCCAGTGCTCAGACACCCCAACCACACAGAGCCTCTGGAAAAGCTCTCCTCAGTGACAGGAGACGTGCAAATTTAAACAGATCCTCTGGTCTGGGGTGAAGAGCAAACCCCACACCCCCCAGCACTGCTCCAGGTGTTTATTCCTAACCCATTTTCCTCCCCTCCAAGCAAACAGACCTGAAATGCAGGAATGAGTTTTAACCAAAGTTTTAGGAAATGGGCACAAACAGGTCCTCAGCTTCACTGGAGCCCCTCATTTAAGCTGTGTTGGTGCTTTGGAAAACCATCCTCAGCATCCCCATTGCATTTGGAAGCCTGGTCCTTCCCAGCCCACACCTGAGAGCTCAGCTTTGCTGTCAGGGACACGAAGCACCAAAACAGCCACAACCAGCACCAGGGTCCTGCCTGCAGTGGGAAGATGGATCACAGGGAAGACCCTCTCCCCACAGCAGACACTGTGCAGCCCACGGATGGCAGATCCCCAGCTCTGGAGCTCCCTGCAGCCAGGCTGATGCACCAAAATCTGTTTAATTTGTGTGCCCCAGCACTCAGCTGTCATTTTATTTCCACATGCAGCCTGAAGTCTCATTGCCTGGCAGGAGCTGTGCCTCCTTTCTGGGTTTCCTAGAAACTTCCTAACCGGCAAAGGGACTTTAATTTGATTTTTTTGCTGTGCTGGCTGCACAAAGTCCAGCAAAGTCCCAGTTGGGTGCAGTGGGAACTCCAGTAGGGAGAGATGAAGCAACAGGACTCGTTTCACACAGAAAACGAAGTTTTTTACCCTTCAGTCCCTCCAAGCTCCATCCTCTACCTCTCCTGGGCAAGACAGAGACCAGCTGAGTGCCTGGGGTCAGCGAGAGTCAGACATCAGGATGTGAACAGCAGCCCTTACTATGGGAAAGGCTGGACTCTGAGCACAAACCGCAGTCAGCGGCAGCTGAACTTACCGCTACAACACAAAAAACCCCCTTCACGCCTCGCTTCAGTAACGTGTTGCTTTCTGCCCCCTTTCCTCCACCCATTTCTCCAGCTCCAGAAAAGGCGGGGGGGAAATCAGAGCTGCGGGTTTTCCTGGTTTAAACGCGCTAAATCCAGAGGAGTTGCCGCTGGAGTTGTGTTTCTCCAATACCAGGAGTGCTTGGACCACACAAGACATTTCCCGCCAGGGACAGGGGGAACGTACATCCCGAGGATACACTCGGGAAAAGAAGGGGGGATGTCCCGGGGAGCGCATATCTCCTGCCCCGCAGCCGGAGGGGTTCGCCTACATCCCGGCCAGGATGCCAGGAGAATGAGGGAAGGAGGCTGGAGGGGCGGCGGGATGGTTTTTAGGAGAAGGAGGAGGGATGGAAAGTCATAAAAGCGCTCGGAAAGTAAATTCGCCTCGGGCTCCCCGGCAGAACCCGGGCGGCGCCGCTCGGCAGCGACCTGGGGGTGCGCCCCGTGTTCCCTTCCAGAGGAGACTCCCCCAGAAAACACCACCCCAACCCCACGAGTCAAACATCTCCCCGCGGGTCAGCGACCTCCCGCCACCGCCTGGGCTGCGGGATGGGGGACACGGGTGCGGGATGG
>VYXB01009818.1:538004-569289 GCA_013397135.1 Pachyramphus minor | reverse complement strand
ATATTTCATGCAGATATGGGGACTGAGCTGACACCCAGCCTGGAACTCAAGTGGAAGGCAGAGCAGGCTGCTGGGCTGCCTCGTTATCCTGTCAGCTTGATTACTGCAAAGCAAGGAAAAGTGCTCCTGCTTCCACGTTGTAGCTGTTTGCCTGGATCCAAACACAACAGAGCTGCCAGACACACCAGGCCCTTGGTCCCCCAGNATATTTCATGCAGATATGGGGACTGAGCTGACACCCAGCCTGGAACTCAAGTGGAAGGCAGAGCAGGCTGCTGGGCTGCCTCGTTATCCTGTCAGCTTGATTACTGCAAAGCAAGGAACAGTGCTCCTGCTTCCATGTTGTAGCTGTTTGCCTGGATCCAAACACAACAGAGCTGCCAGACACACCAGGCCCTTGGTCCCCCAGGGTCAGGCAGTAAGTGCGGGCACAGCAGGGGGACAGCAGGTCTGGGCACCTCTGGAGATGTCTCCCAGCACATGGAGATCCCCCTGAGTGCAGCGTGGCAAGAGCTGGTGCAGGGCAGGACAGAGATGCCAGCTTTGTTTCCATCACTGCCTTCCCTAATTAGTCCTGCCTCTGGAGCCTGGAAAACTGGGTTGAAATCTCCCAAGCTCAGACCCTTCTGTGAGATGCCTGGAACTGACCAAATTAGGATTTTTCCATGAACAGGCTCCCTTGGGGCATCGCCTCCTTTTTTTCCTATTCCACCTCAATGCTGACATCAGTCTGGCCAAAACTGTGCCCTCTGTGCCCTCTGGCCCCGCTTGAACTTAGGATGTGGAGAGTGAATCACACAAACCAGGGGAGAAGGGCATTTTTGACTCCTGAGAAACAGTTGCTGATGAGCTGAGGAGAAGCAGTTTGGGCCAGATCTCCTGAGAAACCCAACCTGCCCTTTGGTGGAGCAGCTTCTTTTGCTCCGGGAAGCACAAACGTCTCCAAGTGTTTTTGCTGTTTTGCTGTTCCCGCTCTCGCAGCCTCTGCCATGTCAGCAGCCTCATTTCCCTTTCCAGGAAGGGAAGTCCTGTCCTGAACTGGATTATTTTGCTCTTTGGTTGTGTATTCATCCACTCCCCCTTGCTGAAACCAGAGGCACGTTCCCACTGAGTGGGGTGAAGCCAAACCTGTTTTCCTGCAGGCTCCTCCTTGGCTTCAGGAATTTAAAGGGGAGATTGTGGAATCATAAAGGCTGGAAAAGCTCTCCAAGATCAGGGAGTCCAACCATCCCCCAGCACTGCCAAGGCCACCACTAACCATGTCACCAAGTGCCACATCCTCATGGCTTTTAAATCCCTCCAGGGATGGGGACTCCACCACTGCCAGTGTCTGACCACCTTTTCCATGAAGAAATTTTCCCTAATATCCAATCTGAACCTGCCTGGTGCAACTTGAACCTGTTTCCTCCTGTCCTGTCACTTTTACTTGGGAAAAAAGCCCGACCCTCACCCACCCCCAGCTCCACCCTCCTGTCAGGGAGTGACAGAGATCCTGGTTTTCCATCCTAACCTGCCCTTGCAGCATCCCAGGGGAAGGAAAGACCCCAAAAGATGAGCCCTGGCTCTAAGAGGGGGTCACAGATTTCATGCTAAAGGATGGAGCATCTCCTTCCAAAAAGCCTCATGCTGAAAACAATGCAAATTCCACCCTCCATCCCGAGCTTTTCCCACACCTCACTCAAGTCATTGGGAGGCCGGCAAGCAGGTCTCCCGTGGCTCTTCCCCAGGGAAACCCTCCTCAGCCCTGCCTGTCCCTCTGTCCCTCCCCGGCCACAGCTGCGGGGGGAGGAACCGCCCCGGAGCGATTGTTGCACATCCAACAACCCACAGGCTGCAGCTTTGTCAAAGCCCATGGATCCCAAACCCCCTCGGGAAGCTCCATCCTGTGGGCTGGGTGAGCTCCAGCACGTGCTGGAAGCAGCTTCCCCGGGCAGGGGAAGGATCCCTGCACACTGGGGAGGGGTTTTTTGAGCAGCCTCAAGCACTCGCCCAGCACAGCTCCCCGGGGACTCCCAGCCACTCTCCTGACCTCGCTGAATTAAGCGTTGCAATAAAATGTGCACTGAATTAATCATCTGCACCTCCAACGTGAGAAACTGCTGTGCAGGGGCTCACAGGGGTGTTGGGAGGGGTTCAGGCACCTCCCTCCGAGGCAAGGCAGTGGGGTTTAGGTGCCTAAAGACCTTCTGTTAACCAAAGTCTTCCAGATCCCAGCTGCAGGACGTCAGCCAGGTCTCTTAAGTCTGCTGTCCTCATCCCTGAGAACCCTTCCTCCCTAAAAAGACCAGGTTGGAGGGGGCTTGGAGGAACCTGGTCTAGTGGAAGGTGTCCCTGGCCATGGCAGGAACAAAGGGAGCTTTGGGGTCCCTTCCAACCCAACCCATCCTGGGATTCAGTGATTCCATGACTGTGGATGCTGGGGAAGAGCCACCAGGACTGAGAGCTGAGGTGAAGGAACCCACCCCACCCTCTGGGAGGAGGATGTTGCTTTATCCAGCCCAGGCACTGCAGGGTCCTCCCAGTCTAAGAGCTGAGTGCTGCAAAGCAGGGATGAAGAGGGAGCTGGGAGAGGAGTGGGAGAGCACAGACCCCATGTTTCCCCCCAGAGAACTCCAGAGAAGGTAAAAAACTTCCCATGCTCAAAGCAGGGTCTAAGCAGCAGCTTTGGAAAGCTCAGGTCTGAGTCTGCTCTGAAAAGGAGGAATCATTTCCATCCACAATCAACAGCAGCTCGAGCTGTTTCTATTCAGTTTTAGAAAGAGAGCAGAGAGATGCAATCCCTCCCAGGGCTTTCAAGGAATATTCATCCTAGTGCTTGTCATTACTCTTTCATGGCTCTAAGCCTGGTATTTCTGCTCCCAGCTCTTTCTCTATCCAGCCTTCACACAAGCTCCTGGAGCTGTGTGGGGCACAGGACAGTTCAAACCCCCTAAAGGTGTCTGGGTGTTGGAAATAACAATTAAAAGAAAAGACAGACCATCCCAACACAGCTTAACCCTCCCCGAATGTCTGACAGCAGTTTCTCAGACTGAAGTGATGCAAATAGCTCAGATAAGGTTCAGATAAAGTATCTGAGCTCTCAAGGGCTTATCTGAGCTGAACACCAACTCCAAAAATTCTGAAATTCGCCCTGTGGGACTGTCTCTCCAGCTTGATTTCCATCTGAAGCCTCGACCTCCAGAGGCTGCAGAAACAGCTCCTGTTCAAATGCATTTTTGAGATAGCAGGGTGGGACACAGCAGGTCTGCACTCCCCTATCACAGCCTATCTGGGATTTGCCTTCTGGTGGGAATGTTGCAAGAGTTGGGCTGATGGCTCAAGGAACCGGTGACGGCTCCTTTCAGCGCTCCCTCTCTAAGGGGTGAGGGAAAACCTCCTCCCTGGGGCCAGTGGAAAGATCACTTTCACTTGGCTACAAATTGTTCCCTGCTGGCTTTTGCTTCCAGCCTGGTGCCACTCAGGGCAAGCAGAGGGGGGGCTGTGGGGGAGCTCAGGGTGCTGGGCCATGAATTCCATCCCACTGGGATGGGATTTGGGTTCCCAGGCAGCCTGGATGTAACAAGGAGCTGGGTGAAAAATCTCTCCAGGCCCCCCTGAAAGCCTGGCAGGATGGACAGGGAGTCAGCAATCACAGGGACAGGCTGTGATCAAACAGCCCCAGCTCACAGCAGTGGGCAACCTCTAATATTTATTAGACATTAGAGATCCAGCCTTTCCCAAACACACAGAGCTTCAGTGGTTCCAGAAGATGTGAGACCTGGGAGTGACACCCATTGCCAGGTCACAGCTCAGGCTGTGACAGGAGCTGTGGAATCAGAGGATCACAGAATCTCCTGAGCTGGAAGGGACCCATCAGGGTCATCAAGTCCAACTCTTGGCCCTGCAGGGGACACCCTGACAATCCCACCATGGGCCTGGGAAGTCCAGGGCCAGGCTTAGAGAGGGTAAATTGAGATTGTGAGCTGGTACAAGGGGCCCATGGGCTCACTCCCAGCTCACTCCCAGTCATTCCTTGTCCAGCAGGAGCACCAAGGGTGTCCCATGTCCCAGCCAGGTCCCATACGTGCCATGTGCTCTGCAGACACAGGGGTAAAAGAGAGCAGGGAGGATTCCTCCCTGGAGGGTTTGCAACCAAAGAACCCGTGATCTAATCACTTATACACCTCATGCAAACTTAAAAAGGATGGAAAAAGGAGCTCTCTGAAAAGCTCTGCAGAAATTACCCCAATCTCGCTGATTCAAGCAGAGCAAGATTTCCTCCCAAGCAGAGTTCTCAGGGAAGAACAGCACTGAAATTCTATAGGATGGCTCATAAACCAGAGCAAAAAAATTCGTTTGCTACTCAAAAACTCCCAACAGCTCGTTCCCAAAGGGCTGGAATGCCAAAAGGTTTTGCTGCGGAGCTCTGGCTCCCCTTCCCCATCACGCTTCCCCTGGCTAAAACCCCAGGGATTGAGGGAGCAGGCGTGGGCAGGACCGTGCTCCCAGAGCTCCCAGAGCTCCCAGAGCTCCCCTCCCTGGCAGCTCCAGGGTTAATGCACCAGCGCCCTGCAAGGCAAGGATTTCTGCTTTATTTCAGCAGGGGAAGTGTGTCCCGGCCTGATTAGCCCAATGGTTTCCTCTTTTCCCATAACCTCCAGACCCCCACGGCCTAAGTGTTTACTTTCTGAAATAAAAAATCTGCTGGTGTTTTTCTTTTTTTGGGGCATGTGTATTTTGGGAGGATTTGGGGGGGAGGGAAGCGGGAGAGGGGGAGTTGAATGGGATGGGAGCTTTGCATCCACCTCCCTCCTCTCTCCCACCCCTCACCCCAGCTCCTTCCAGCTGCAGCTCCGAGCTGAGATTCCTGGCTTCGATGGGAGGGAGAGAGAGAGAGAAAAGTATTAATGAGAGAGTTCAGTCCCTTGCTCAGCAGCTATAAACACACAGAACATCTGGAGGGGGAGAGGTGCTCCGTGCTGCCAGGAGCTGAGAGAAACAGGCTGTTTGCAGGGTCCCAGCCCCCCCTGTCCCCAGACTCTCCTGGCATCCCATTGTCCATCCAGAGAGAGAAAACCATCAGGGAACCATTAGGGTTGGAAAAGCCCTCACAGAATGTCCAGTCTAACATTAGAACTGTGTCCCCAAGGGCCACACCTACGTGTCTTTTGGGCATTTCCAAGGATGATGATTCCATGATTCCCTGGGCAGCCTGTCCTGTATTTCTGCCCTCCCTGGTGCTGCTCCCCCTGCTCCTGCCAGCCCAAACCCTGCAGAGAGGCTGCTCTGCTGCCCTGGATCCCCAGAGCTCTTGGTTTGGGGAAGTTTTCTTGGGAAAGCTCAACCCTCCTCCCCCCAGTTTTGCTCTGTGTGGCCTGTCTGAAGCAAGTGTGTGGTGGTGCAGGATGGTTTCCTCCTCTGGAAAAAGAAACAGGTACATCCAGCTCACTCTATCCCTACACAGGGATCAATCCTACTCCAAGAGCATCCCAAAAAAAGACACCTTCTGCAGCCATCCTCGAGGGACCAGGGAAGCCCTGGATAGTGTGTTGCTTATCCCTTCCCCCCTCAACTCCACATCCCATTATCCCTTCCCCACAGCACACTGGAGCTGCTCAGTTTGGTGAGGTGCAGCTCCACAACTTGGGTTTTGCCTCTTGCTGAGCTCCCACCCCCCTGTTGTATTTGAGGACCCCCCAAAAAATCTGCATGTTTCTCCCTAAACCCAAGCAAGAACCTTCCAGCTCTCACCCAGCCCCATCCAGGGGACCAACACCCTGCTCCAAGAACGATCCCTGATCCCCAGCTGATCCAGCCTGCAGCTCCAGTGGGAAAAGAGCTCAGAGCTCATTCTCTGGTGATGACCCAGGGAGCTCCCTTGGGTTTTGACCAGGAATTTTCCAGAGTCAGGCAGGAAACAAATGGAAAAGTGAAAGCCTGGATTTTTGTCATTCTGTTGCTTCAGAGCAAATAAACCCCTCCAAGTGCTGAGCTGCAGCAGGTTACAGCATCCCTGAGTGTCACAGCATCACCTGCAAGTGTTTTCCTCACCTGGGAAACAACCAGGACCCACACAAAGAAGATATTCCAGCTCCCCCTGACCTGAAGAGCAAACCAGGGACTGCTCAGCATCCTGCACAGGAGAGTCTGAGACACCACAAGCAGCTCAGGGCTCTGAAATTCATTCCCAAGGCATTGAGGGATTTTTCCCTCCACCAAATTCATTCCCAAGGCATTGAGGGATTTTTCCCTCCACCAGATTCATTCCCAAAGCATTGAGGGATTTTTCCCTCCACCAGATTCATTCCCAAGGCATTGAGGGATCTTTTCCCTCCACCAGGTTCATTCCCAAGGCGTTGAGGGATCTTTTCCCTCCACCAACACATTGGAAAGCGCCTTAACAGAGAAAATTAACGTGTGTCCTTCAACAAGCCCCAGCAGAGAAAGTTTAACTGGAGCCAATAAAACACCCAAGATGCCACCAAGGAAAAATGAAAGGAAAGGCCCTTCCACCAGGCTACAAACAGCTCCAGATCACAAAAGGCTGGGCCAACTCAGGCAGAGAGGTGGCCCAGCCCAGCAGAAAGGGCTCATTCATCCCCTGGGAGAGCTGTGGATCAGGGGGATGGTGGCAGCAGGTTGGGCAGAGGCAGGAGCTTGTGCAGGGCTTTTGTTGAGCCATGAAGTGAATTAAGATCCACTGAGGTGAATTAAGATCCAGTGAAATGAATTGACGTCCAGTGAGATGAAGTAACCTCCAGCACCTTCTTGCTCATCCCTCCCCATGGTGGTTCATCCTTTTCCCACTGTTCTGCTTCCCTTCACCTTCCTCCACGTCCTCCCCTGCCTGCTCCTGGTTTATTAAGGATGGAGAGGAGATCCTGGCTGGTCCAGGAGAAGGGCTGGGATGTCCTGCCAGGCTGGAGCCACAGGCAGCTGTGCTGCCCTGTGAAAAGACTCCCATTCATCTCTGCAAGAGCAGAGCGTGCGGGGGAGGCAGCAGCAGCAGGGGAGGGGGAAGTGTTGGAGGAGGCTGAGAAAAGGAAGGAGGCCACAGTTAAAAATAGGATAAAAGGACATGAAGGAAAAAAAAAATGCAGATTTTTCGCTCGGAAAATGTGCTGCAGCTGGAGAAGCCATCGGGCTGAGCACGGTCAGCTTTCACCTTCCCCCTCCCTCCTCCTCCTCCTCCTCCTCCCCAAGCCCCTTCCCCCGAGCATGGACCTGGACAACGGCCCAGAAAGTGCTCACAGAAAGCATTTTCCTCCGGGATTCTCCAGAGGGAACAGAGCAGGGCTCGTGGAGGAGGAGGGGGCCACGTGGGGAAAGGCAGGAGGAGCTCTCCAGGGATGCAGGGGGTCCTGTGGGACTCCTGCCTGGCTCCAGGCTGAGCTGGGCTGGAAGGGAGCTCACAGAGTCGGGGGGGGGGCACATCCATCCCTGCTGGGATGGGGCAGAGCACCCTGGGATGTGTTGCTCCAGCTACAAGGGCTTTGCTTTCCTGCCCAACCCAGCCCAGGCTGCAGGGACTTGATGCCCACAAAGCACCAGCTCTGCTTTTTCTCTACAAAAGATCCCTGGAAGTGTCCAAGGCCAGGTTGGACGGGGCTTGGTGCAACCTGGGGCAGTGGAAGGTGTCCCAGCCTGTGGCAGGGGTGGAACGAGATGGGCTTGAAGGTCTCTTCCAACCCAAACCACTCTGGGATCCTGGGATTCATTTCTCACTCCCCCAGATACTCCAGTAGTATCCAAAAGGCCGGGAATACCTTCATTCCAAGGGTGCTAATTGAGCACAACAGTCTCAGTAGCTTCAGCCAGTGTCCTTCCATCCTCACTTGCCATCAACAACAGCTTTATCTCCCCTATCACAAAGGAAAACAAACCCGGGCAGGGGAAAGGGGTTGTCACAGTGGCCTTGGCTTAGAAAGGCAGCACAGCCAGGGCTGTGTCCATGCTGAAACTATCATGGAATAACAGAATCCCCAAGTGGTTTGGGTTGGAATGGATTCAAATCCCCCACCGTGGGCAGGGTGCCACTAAATCAGGTTGCTCAGAGCTCCATAATAATTTGATAATACCATTATCAAATCTTTTCCTTCATTCCAGCTTTATGTCTAAACTTGTATAATCCAAAAAATATAACCAGGGAGTAATATTAGGATAATGTTTCCTTATGAATTAAACATTAAGTGTGACTCTCAGCCTCCTTTCAGCAGTGCTGCCACTTCGGGCAGGCCCGTGGCATTTCTTTGGGCTGGCAGATGGATCAGCTGAGGTGCAGTGGCCTTTTCTAGTCCTGATCCCACCTGTGCAAGGAGCAAAGCTCCTGCCCACAAACAGGCAGCAGTTCCCTTCTGGCTGGTTTTATTCTGTCAGGTCTGGGACGTTCCCAACATGTGCCCCACAGACTGTGGCAGCAAACTAACAAATAAACTAACAAATAAAACTGCCTCTGGTCCACTTCCAAATTTTGGCCTTTCAAACAAAGGAAAACTCCACCCCTTCTTGTCTTCATCTACAGCTAAATCCACATCAGGCTTCCCTTTATCCATATCACTGAATAATCTTATCAGCCTCAAGCACAGTGTAAACAAACTCTGCCAAGCTTCAAAGGCAAAACATCTCCTCTGAACACAAGGCAGCTCTCAAACTTTTAGAAATAGTGTGGTTTCTATTGCAAGAGGATATATTCACACTTGCATTTTCCTTGTTGACTTGTTTCTTTCACCAACATCGAGACCATGAAAACCAAAATAGCCTCTAGTACACCAGAAGAATAGATGACAAATGGTTTTAATGTGCACCCCAGACACAAAGGAGAAATGAAAGGCTGCTCCTGGCCCTATATACAAATGAGAGTTTCCTCTCATTTAAAATTAGAAACTGCTCTAGACTGAAGAAACAGCAGCATTGAAAAAACAAATCAGAGAAAGAGCACCTTGCATTGCAATGGGCAGAACTGAAAAGTGATCCTCAGGTACTGCAAGAGAACCAGGAGCCTGTTCTACCTGTGCCAAAAGTTTGATCAAAACCTGTGGAAGACAATGCCAACTTGAGGGTTTTCTCACTGGCCTCACTGAGGTTTGGAGGAGGCTCCAGTGTCTGGGAGAAGGAATTTCACAGAGCCAGCATGGAGTAATGAAGATCTGGGTTGCAGATATGTTGGTCCCAGGAGAGAGCACTTTCACAGAAAAGGGGAAAGGGGAGGGAAAAAAAACCCACTAAGAAAACTTTCCAGGCACAGATTTGCAAAATGTTTGAGCAAATCCAAATGCTGCCAGGGCAGATTTCATCAGAGCTGAGTTGACATCATGCTGAGAGAGGTCACCCACAGGAGTTGAGCAAATAGCTGGAATAAGGACGGCTGGGAATAGGCAGAGGAGCTCTGCTCCAGCCACAGGCACAGCTCTCTGTGTCCATCTCCTGCTCACACACCAGTGCTCACCAAAGGAGAATTCAAAATAAAAAAATAAAAACCCAAATGCCTGAATCTTTGCCAAGGAGAGATTTCAGACTGTACATTTGACAACAGTCCCTGGTTCTGCTGAAGTCTTTAGCTGCAAAAAGTCTCTGAACATCAGGGTTTTCCCTTCCCAAGGGGCCAATGTGAAGAACTAACGAGCTGGGAACAAGCCACAGGAGAGCAGCACATGCCATGCCAAGGCTTACATGGGATTTAAGTGCTTCAAGACAGGCTTATGTGGGACTAAAGTGAAACACAAACTTCACATTGGCCCTTTGCAAAGGTCACATCTGTGCAACTTGAGCCCTTTCACTCAGTTCTGTGCCCGTGCCAGGCTGTACCTGAGCCCTCTGCTCTGCCACAGCACCACAGGGCTCTGGGCTGGTGCCCCATCACCCATCCCAGGGGCAGGAGGAACAACTGCCCACCTGACACAGGATCCTACAATGGTTTGGGTTGGAAGAAACCTAAATCCCATCTCATTCCACCCCCTACAATGGGCAAGGACACCTTCTGCTGTCTCAAGTTGCTCCAACCTGGCCTTGGACACTTCCAGGGATGAGGCAGCCACAGCTTCTCTGGTCAGTCTGTGCCAGGGCCTCACCACCCTCTGAGTAAAGAATTCCCTTCTAATATCTAATCTAAATCTCTTCTCTTTTATTTTAAAGCTATTCCCCTGGTCCTACTTGCCCATGTGATCACATCTGTGCTGCCAGCTGGTTATGCAGGAATGGTTTGGGTTGATCTGCAATCCCAGAATGGTTTGGGTTGGATGGGACCCTAAAGACCACCTCATTCCACCCCCCTGCCATGGGCAGGGACCCCTTCCACAAGAGCAGCCCAAAGTGCAAGCTCAGCTTGAAGATTCCCCTGTTGAAGAACGTGTGGGGCAGGAATGAGTCAGCGGTGATTTTGTAACGGCTTTCGGGTTCTGAGTGTGCCAGAGGAGTCTCAGGACATGGCTCTGCCTGTGCCCCGTGGCAACCAGCAGGGCCCAGCGTGGCCACACGGCTCCAGCTGTGTGACCTGAAGACTGTGACATCACCCCCCAGGGAATCATGGAATCCCAGAATGGGTTGGAAGCGACCTTGAAGAACATCCAGTGCCACCCCTGCCATGGGCAGGGACACCTTCCACCAGCCCAGGTGGCCCCAAGCCCCGTCCAACCTGGCCTTGGACACTTCCAGGGATCCAGGGGCAGCCACAGCTTCTCTGGGCAACCTGTGCCAGTGCAAGGCATGGAGCTACAAGAGACTCAAAATTACAACCACAGTGGAATGAAAACTTGTGTGTCCCCATTTCCTTGCAGCCTCCCATGAATGGCCCTTTCCAAAGCCACTCACCAGGACATGAGTCCTGCCAATGCCATGAGAAATGCTGACAATGCAACCAGGGCTGCTGTCCCTAAATGCAAGGGGAGTGCACACAGGACTGCAAAACATCAAAAACCAGCAAAATCACCACCTGAAAAAGGAGAGTTCTCCCACACCGTGGCAGGGAAGAAGGAAGTTCCCATCCTTCAGCATTGCTCTGACAGGAGACGAATAGTTAAACAAAGCAGTTTTAAGGGTTTTATCTGCTTTTTGGCCCCATCCCCACTGACCCCAGCAAGGCAGGCACATGCTGTGCCGTGGGGATGCATTAAGGGCAAAAAGAAACCCAATAAAGGAAGCCAAGACTGGGGCAGAAAGCAAATATGGGAGGAAGGAGAGCAGGAGGACACTCTGGCCAACAAACAGAGCACGGAGGGGCTTTAGGTTGGGTTTTCCACCTAAAGATGCCCCCAAGTTCCCCCAACAGCATCCCCCCAGTGTCCTACCTGTGCCGTAGTGCTCCAGCCCCGTGGGCACCTCCTGGGTGTTGGGCTCATCCCACAGTGGGCAGCAGGTCCTGGGCTGGCAGCAGGTGGCCTGGAAGCCACACGTCACCCAGGGGTCCTCGCAGGGACCGGCGGCTCCTGGTTTCTGGAAGCAGCAGAGGGAAGGTGTCAGGGGAGCAGGACCCCCTGTGCCAGGTGGCAGTGAAGCTGCCCCCCAAAGCAGACAGCAAGCCCTGCTCCAGCTGGGTTTGCTCCCCAAAACCTGAGGGGTGACGTGATGAGGCCAAAAGGGGCCTTTTTGGACAAATGCTTTGAAAAGCAGAGGTGCAGAGTGAGGGGGCTCCAGCAGGACACCCCCCATGGCAAGGCTTTGTTCCAGCCCCCAAACTGCAACAGGTATTTTTTTGGCAGCACAAGCAGGAGGCCCCAAACCCCCCCAGAAACCAGGAGGGTGCTGGGGGGGTACAGAAGCCACAGCCCTGCCCAGGCCTTACGGCCCCCATGCTGTGGGCTGAGCTGCCAGGGGTATGTTCCTGTTCCTATTTATGCTGATATTATTTGTGGTTGTTAGGCTGGGTTTTATATTTATATTTGGGTTATTTGTGTTTCTATGGGGTTTATTTTTGTGTCCATGGACACACCTGTGTGTACACATAAAGATGTTCATGTGTACATGAGATACACACCTCCTATATGTACATGTGCATTTATATGCATGGATACATATATATTTACAGATATAAACACGTATATTTATATAAACTTATGTATTATTACATGTACATTATGTTATATAATGTATTATTACATATATAATATACCATCTGCATATACAACCTATATATACCATATACATAATACACCATATTGTTATATCACTTATAATTCATTATTATATCACATATAATACATGCACAATATATATGTGATACAAGTATTTACAGACCCACACATATGCAATCCCAGGTTAGAACTCAATATGAATGACACTTTTTATTGTATATGAAATTAGGTTCAACCTCTCTAAAGAAAATACCTGTATTATATATACAAGGATATGGAATATTTAGAATTGTTTGGGTGGGGAAAAACCTTTAAGATTATCAGTTCAGAAACAATCCCAGGATATAATTTTCATTTTGTTCTGTAGAGACCTATTTTATAGGTATATATTTATAAATATGTGTATCTAGAGTGTATATATACATGTATACACTATAAATATGTAGTATATATGTGTGTATATACCTTATATATATATTTACCATATACATGTAATTGTATATACATATATACCATATAATAGACATGTTGCATTTAAGTGTTTATCTCTATATAAGAGGATAATAACATAGAAATACCTATAAATAAGTGCAGGATGTTTGAATTTTTTATTATTATTACCGTTTCTCCACAGGGAAATGGCTTTGCTTTGTCTCCAATCAATATTTAAAAGCCAAATGCACACTCAGAACCCTTTAAAGGGAAGATAAGGAGCTGCCTTAGAAAAATTTCATGGCTCAGAGTGGCTTTTTCTTCCTATTTTGGTCAAAATCATGTTTTTCAGTGAGTGTTCTGGGATTTCTCTAAATATGGGTCTGATTTCTCTAAACATGGGTCTGATTTCTCTAAATTTGGGTCTGATATCTCTAAATTTGGGTCTGATTTCTCTAAATTTGGGTCTGATATCTCTAAACATGGGTCTGATTTCTCTAAATTTGGAGGTGATTTCTATAAATATGCGTCTGATAGTTCTAAATATCGGTTTGATTTCTCTAAATGTGGAGGTGATTTCTCTAAATATGGGTCTGATATCTCTAAATATGGGCCTGATATCTCTAAATATGGGCCTGATATCTCTAAATTTGGGCCTGATTTCTGTAAATATGGGTCTGATATCTGTAAATATAGGTTTGATTTCTCTCAATGTGGAGGTGATTTCTCTAAATATGAGCCTGATTTCTCTCACAGAAGCTCAAAGCCCTGCCAAACCTGTCCCGGAGTCACTGGCATGGCCATGTCCATGATCCTGCTCCAAATCTTATTATATACAACTCCCCATCAACTGCCCACACAGAACAGAGCTGGCTCAGCAGAGGGAGCACCAAAATTGCCCCAAAACTCCAGAGAACCAGGGAATCTTTCCCAAAGCTGCACTTTGTGCTGTTCCCACCATCCTGGTCCCTGCAGGTGAAGGTCAGCACGGCCGGCGGAGGCACCGGGACAATGGTCCCTCTAACAACCCTCCTCCCAACACAAGGGCAGGAAATCCGATGCAGGATCCCATTTCCAGGGGAGGTTTGCAGGCTCCAGAGGTTCAGATAAGCTCTGGGTAAACACTGGGAATTCAGGAGCTGCTCTGAGCTGCCTAAAACCTTGGAGTACCTAGTGGATGACACCAAGGTGTGTCAGTGGGCTGGAGAAGTCACAGCAAGCAGAGATAAACCCACTGCTGGGGTAGAAAAATAACCCCAGTTCCTTTCTTTCATGGAATCCCAGACTAGTTTGGGTTGGAAGGGACCTTAAAGATCATTTAGTTCCATGGGCAGGGACACCTTCCACCGGCACAGGGTGCTCCAAGCTTCATCCAACCTGGCCCTGGACACTTCCAGGGATCCAGGGGCAGCCACAGCTTCTCTGGGCACCCTGTGCCAGGGCTTCCCCACCCTTGTAGTAAAGAATTTCTTCTCTATATTTAATCTAGACCCACCCTCCTTCAGCCTCAGGCTGTTCCCCCCTGTCCTGGGTGTTCCTTACCATCACTCCAGGCCGAGCCAAGGGATAAGGGGCTGCACTGCCAATGGTTGTGTCCATGTAGTAACTCATCATCTTGGAGGTACCTGCAGAAATGGGGATGGATTAATGACAGGCCACAAACACTGAGAGAACCAGCTTAAATCCCTGCTTTCTCACAGCCCTACAAAGCTCAGAGTACATCATCACCTAATGAGTGTGAGCTGGAAAAGTTAAGGGGGAAAATATCTGTATTAAGAGGAGATATTGTGATTAGCTGGGTTGTATCAACAATGCAAACACACAGATCCATTAGTGTAAACTGGGGGGAGCCTGACAATGGTGAATGAATTATCCCCTGGAAGCTGATGGAGCTGCTCTGAGGGAAGATGAGATCATATTTCCTTTGCTGGAGAATCAGTGGGAAATCGTTGCCAATTTTTTTTCTTTTGAGAGAGGGGAAAAAAAACAGAAAAAAAAAAAGCCACTTTGTTGAGATCAACACCTTTCCTGTAACAGCTTTGTCAGAACCAGCCTGTTTCACAAAGGACTTGGCTGTTTTCAGGAGACATCCCCTGTTTTCCCACATTAGCTTATGTTTGCCTTGCTAAACCTCTGCCTTGCCTGGCATTCCTCACATGGCATTTACTCCTCTGAGCAAGTCCTACCAGAGCTGCTCTTCAGATGGGACATTTAATCATCCATCAGCCCATTTGTGTGGCTGAGGGGAAGGAGCTGCAATGTGGTTCCGATATCAGAGATGTGGATGTTTCTCCCTCTCTCCTTTAAATGCCCAGTGGAAAGTGCAGGGCCAGGGCACTTGGTGTTGGTGGATATGACTCAAAGGTGCTGGAGGGGGGGGAAGCTGGGCAGGATGTGCCTGGGATCCACGGGAATGGTGGCTTCCATCTGGTGACACAGGCACGGCCTGAGGGACGAGGAGCTGCCTTAACCAGAGGGGACACAGCAGCTCCAGCTCCTCTGAAACACCTCTGGGTTCTGCAGAGCCCTGAGCTGCCAAATGCAACCACTGCAGATGCAAACACTTGTCTGAGTCATAGAATAAAATCACAGCATCATGAGGGTTGGAAAAGTCCTCTAAGATCACCAATCCAACCCAGCACTGCCAGGTCCACCACTGCACCACAGCCCCAGGTACCACATGCACACAGTTCTGAACAATGCCAGGGAAGGTGACTCCACCACTGTCTAGGGGAGCCTGTGCCAGTCTGGATAACCCTTTGGGTAAAGAAATTTTCCCTAATATCCAACCTAAACCTTGCTGGTGCAACTTGAGACTGCTTTCTCTCATCCTGCCCCTTGTTCCCTGGAAGCAGAGCCTGACTCCCCTGGCTCCCCGCTCCTGTCAGGGAGTTGCAGAGCCAGAAGGTCCCCCCTGAGCCTCTTTTTCTCCAGGCTGAGCCCCCCCAGCTCCCTCAGCCCCTCACCAGACTTGTGCTCCACAAGGTTTGTGCTTGGTCCTTCTCACCAGAACCAGCACGACCCCATTACCTTCAGCTCCACCTCTAACACTGGGGACCCTTGAACAGCTCCTGGAGGCACTGGGACCTGCTCCTGGCCTTCCCTCTGCTCCTTCCCTGCTCCCAGGGCTGGCCAGCAGTTCTCCAGCCCCCAGGGCAGGGCAGAGCTGTTTGGCTGTGCCTCACTCACCACCTCAGCAAACAGGGACCCCGACATTGTCTCCCCCTGCTCTGTGAGTAATGGCCGAACACGAACACCTGCGTGTGCAGGGTATTAAATGATCATCATCATTTCCTGCCTGTTATTACTGACTCTTGTTCTCACACCGGCATTGTTGTTTTTAAAAAAAACTTCTCTTTTTTTTAATTCACAAAACTGAAAACTACCGGCGTTGCTGAAGAACAACGAGCCCATTTCTCTTTGTGCTGTACCCAAAACCACACAGAGTGTGAGTTACTGTGGCTGAGGAGCCTTAACTAATCTCAGCATCTGTGCACACCCTCCCTGCTCTAACGAGGCGTTAAAACACGTTTGCTTCAGTCCCTTTGCAGCTGAGGCTGCAGCTGGGGAGACACAGACGGTGCTGGAGCCCCTTTTGAGTAATCAAATCACAATGGTTTGGGTTGGAAAGGACCTTAAAGACCACCTCGTTTCACCTCTTGCCATGGGCAGGGACACCTTTCACTAGACCACGTTGTTCCAGGTCCCATCCAACCTGGCCTTGGACATTCCCAGGGATGAAGTATCCCTGGAATGAAGGGCATTCCCTAATGAAGGTCAAGGCACTCCGTCACACACTGGTCCCCAGATCCCAACCCTCAACACATGTAAACGTGAACTGGCCTTGCCCTAAAGTAAAGATTAGTGCTGCCAAACTGCCCAAAACGTGACAGACACTGCAAAATGGAGGCAGAGGAACCTTGGGGCTCCTTCACCTGTTTCAGAGCCACACACGTGTCTGAGAGTGGGGAGTTACAGCCTTCAAAGAGCAGTTCAACAGCAGCTCCTGTGAGCAGCTTGTGCAATAGGCAGTTGGGGTTTGCTCTGGGTTTGTTTTGCCTTTGATGAAGACACCTCAGCCCCACAGTTCTCGAGAGCTGCTTTCATGCCTCGCTGAGCATCGTTTGCATCTCTCTCAGGCTGCACTCGCCAGCTGAACCTTCCAGCAAGAGGCCACACGCTGCTGCTGGAAGCCACATGTGCTGCAGTGACAGCAGAGGCACCAAACCCATCCTGACACCCAGGACAGGGCTTTGTGCTCTAAGGAATATCAATAAGATTTAACCAGAGCATCAGCAACCCCCTCCCGAGCCTGGGAAAGGTGAATTATCATCTCCAGACAGCAGCTCCGAGAGATTTACAGCCAGTTTGCTCTTTGGTTTCTCTTCCCCTCCAAGCTGTGCTGTTAAAAATCTCTAGTAGGGGGCAGAAACACGACACAAAGCTCAGCAGTTGTTTGCACTCTCACCCCTGTGGGTTGAAGACAAGTCCAGCTTAAATGCAAGTTAAGTCAGTCCCCTGACCTGAGGCAGGTTTTGTGGGTGATAATGGTTAAAGCACAGAGAGACACAGACTCCATTCTGTGAAAAGGACCTGGAATCAGGGGATTGTTTGGGTTGGAAGGGGTCTTAAAGATCATCTCTTTACAACCCACCTCCCTGGGCAGAGATGCCACTCACTAAATGACAAGCCCTGGTAGAGAAGGATCCTGTGCACGAAATCACTGTGCTCTGGAAAAGCAGGTGTGGAAGAGGAGGCAAGAGAGAGCAGAAAGGGAGCTCTGCTGTGCTTTGTCTGGGCTAATTTTAACAGAACTTCCACCACTTCCCATAGGAAACTACTTCACAGCCCAATACATCTCTCACTGTCAGCAAGTTTCCCTGATGTTGGAGAGATATTTTGCTTCTCTCTAACTTCCTCTAATAAGAGCTTAAATAGTTGCTCCCCTCCCCCTGGATGCTGTCAGACAGCTCTGATGAGGGCCCTGAGCTGAACTCAGGGTAGAGCCCATCAGGGCAGGTAACTTGGCTGATATTGAGGAAATCCCTGCAGATTTACACCCAGATAATCCCCATCCAGAGCTTGCAGAGAGCTGGTAATTAATAGAGGGGAATCAGGCTCATTTGGTAAAATCCTTAATGATTTAACAGCTTGACTTCAGCCTTATTGTTTGCCCTTATTATTTGTGTCTTATTGTGAAAACATGTGTGGGAGAAACAGCATTTTTTTTGGGAATTGATCAAGTACCAGCCAAAGCTATGAGACTCTTGGGTCATTTCTAAACTGAATTAAAATTTTAATTTCATTTCAACATCCATCCCTCCTCCTTTACAAGGCTTTTTTTTATCATTATTATTTTAAATCAATTACCAAGCTTAATTTAAAAGGGAAAAGCTGTTTGTCCTCATGATTAACACACACACACTCCCCCTTTCAAAAGTTGGGAAGGAGTTTAAAATATATATTAGAACAAAACAAACTTTGCCTGTTGGATAGATAAAGATACTTCAGAATATTTTCAGATAATGTTTTGGTTTTATATTGTTTTAAGGATGGGGAGAGGGGAGTTAGGCCACAGTGGCTTTCCAGTGGCAGAATCAAAGATTCCCATATCTACTTCCCAGTTTAATGTCGTAAAATCCAGTGGCTCAGCCTGTTCCCCAATTTCTGAGCTGCAGGACCACACTGAGCTCCTGCCCACCCCACACCCCTGAGCCCCAGCTGGGCACACAGGGAGGGTGGCACAACTGGGACAGCTCCTCACCAGGGTTCAGGAGCTTTTCCTCCATCCCAACAAACCAGGCAGGTTCCTTTTCCATGGGGTTACTCCGGGAGGATGGGGCAGCACCAGCAACCCCACCAAAGCCTTTCTGGCTTCAAGAGCCTGAATGAAGACTTTAAAAATGCAGAGCAGCCCCTTCCCCCGTGGGCTGGCAGCTCCCTGACCAGAGCTGCTCAGTGATAAGCACTTGATTTTTGCACCAAGGAATAATTTATCATCTTTAGGGGGGTGGGGAGAAGAGCTGGTGGAAATGACATCCTTCCACAGGGCTTTAACCCTTGGCATCCTGGCACTTTCCAAGCCTCCTGCCAGCTCAGTTCTCAGGGGAAGGAGTGTTTGTTGTTATTTTGGCATGTTAAAAACCCCCTTCAATGCATCAAACTCTGGCACCAGCTTAAAATAAAAGGAGCATCCCTAAAGCAGGAGCATGAGCAGTAGAAATGAGTGTGCTTCCTCTAGTCACAATCCACGCTTTTTAACTGCTGGAAATCCCACTGTTTTTAGGATTTTAAAACTTTATAATGTTTCTACAGATAACACCTGATTTAGTGAAGGGAAAGCAGGCAGGGCAGTAAATGCTGCCGTGGTAAGGAGAGTAGGAATGGTAAATAGAATAAAAATGGTAAATAGAGCAACAATTGGTCATTGTAAATAGAGCAACAGTGGTAAACAGAGCAGCAAAGGTAAATAGAGTAGGAATGATAAAGAGAGTAACAACGGTAAATAGAGTAGCAACTGTAAATAGAGTTAAAATTGTAAATAGAGGAGTAATTGCCCTTCTGCACCCGCTGTAAATACTCCCAGAGGTTAAACGACCTGGCCGAGGTCACCCGGGGAAAGTGAGGGGGAGAGGATCTGAGCACTATCTTAACTGCAGGGCGGGGATTGCCCCGGGATTAGCGTGTCCTGTGTCCTGAGGAGTTTTTTGGGAAGGACGGGGCAGGGGCCGCCTGTCAGCACATCCCGTCTGCTTTAGCTGGGCTCTTTCTTCCCTCGATGCCTGTCAGATCTGAAGCAGATAGGAGGGGATCTCAAGAGCCTTCCCATTTGGCTGGATAAACTCTGGCTTGTCTGAGTGACAGTGGTCGTGAGACAGTGCCAGGACGGTTCCTCTACACATGTGCCTTTGCAGCAAACTGTTTTTTCTTTAGATCTCTCCTTTCCCCTGTTCCATCAATTACTCAGCTGCTAATTTATAATTAAGCTGAAATAACCCCACCAGCACCAGCCCCAGCAGATGTATGGTGAGCTGACAGCCGGGTCATGGCACGCAGAGGGGTTTAGGAGGGATGCTAAACCAGAGGGGCTGCTGCCATTAAATCACACTGCTCCTGCAGCAGCTCCTTGCAACTGCAGGGAGATGTGAAGGGAAGGTTAATTAGGTCATCTGTTATTTCACTCCTGAATTTGCCCCTGTGCAGCAGCAGACCCACAGCACAACGTCACGGGCCAGAGCCTCCGCGGGGACGAAGCGCAGGGAGGGAACGGGATCGGTTCCCCCAGCACTGAGGGATCCCCTGTGCCAGGGAAGGCTCTGGCACCACCAGGAGCACGTTCCCCAGAGCACAGAGCCCGAGCTGCCCCGTGGCATGGGGCTGACAGCCCAGCTGGGAGTCTGTGCTGTGCCCCAGCATCGCTGCAGGACCCACAGCTGGGACCAGCTTGTCCCGGCCTGACGCTGCTCTGAGGGCCCCTCTCACCCAGACTGCTGTGGGAAGTGAGGTTACCCTTCACTTCTGGGTGCCACATGGATAAAGAGGGAAACAGTTTTCTGCCTTGGAGGAGCACGTGGTACCCCAAAACTCTGCAGTGAAGCTGAGGACAAGGGACACACACACACACACAAACCAGTGATGGGGGCACAAAATACACCCACACACCCCCCAGCCCTTGCCTGAAGGGGTTCATCCCCAAAAGTGGCTGGGTAGACCAAAAAAATCAGATTTTTCAGGAAATTATCTACATGACAGGCAGGGGAAAGCCTAAAAAGCAGCAGAATTAGAGGCAGCATGAACAGGCTGCAGCAGGAAACCACTCTGGACCCAGCCCACAGCCCCCAAAGGTGTCAGTTGACAGCACAGGATGGGAAGTTGATGGGAACCGTAATAACAAATGAGTGGCCACATGCAAAGCAATGATTTAGAGACTAATGGGAAGGGGAAAGGCCTGGGCTGGGCTCCTCAGGGACTCACAATTCCCACTGCCTGGCCTGGGGGGGGCAGAGTTTTGCCCTTGCCAGGGAATGGCAGTGGCACAGCAGCACATCCCAGGGGCTGCCACGCTCCACATCCTGCCAACAGCCAGTGCTGGCACCTGTGGCACTGTGTGCCCTCTGAGGGGTGGCACTGCTATGGAAAACACACCGAGGTGTCACAGCAAACCCCTTCCAAGGTCCCTCCAAGGCAGGGATCTTGGATTCCTCCAAGGAATCTGCCCCTGTCGAGGGGCTGCTCCGTGTGAGGAGTGAACATCCAACCCCAAGCACTTGGATTCTCCCCTCCCTCACAGCAAAAAAAACCTCAACCCCCTTTCAAACCCAAATTACAACTCAAAACATAAAAGGAACTACAAATTTAATCCACTGTACAAACGCCAAAGTACAGCCTTCTGCCTAGACAAGGAAAGAAATAATATTCTCCTAAATATCCATATCAAATTTATATACCTGATATTAAAAAAAAAAAAGGATTTTTGAAGGGAAGCATCAGCTCAGACATTTCTATAAGACTTTGCAGTGACAAACACACAAATCAGTTACTGGGTGAAACTGGAAATGGGGAGAGGAAAAGTAAATCACCAACAAAACAAATCTGAGATACCCTGAAAATTTACTGGTACCTCCAACCCACAAAAGAGTTTAAAGAGCTTCTCTTCCCCCTCCACTTACGACTCAGCTGGAAAACCCAGGGAAAAGCTTAAGTCCTCCACGGCTTCCCACACTTGTCTCCGCTCTCTTCCCAACTACCTGGTGTATCCTGTGCGCTGGAGCTGGAGAGGATGGAAATACCATAGTGTTTGCAGCAGGGCTGCCTATTCAAAGGGAGGGGGAGTGGTCAGCCCCGCACCCAGGGCGCTGGGAAAGGCGAGTTCCAGCCGCCAGCCAGGAAAATCCACCTCTGGCAGCTGCCACGATGGTGGGGAAACCAAACAGCCGTGAGCTGGAGGTGCTGTGGGGGGCACTGAGGGGTGGCCTCGGGTGTCCTGCAAAGGCAGCCGAGGGTTTCAGCCTGCTCTGGGAGGTTCTGCTCCAGCCCTGCAGATCCTGGGGAGTGGAGAGCACGGCCGGGCTGAGGTTTATCCAGCCCTGATCCCGCAGTCTCAGCCCAGCTCCTGCCTCTGCTCGGAGCTACCCCATGGCAGAAGCTGCTGTTTCCACCTGGAAGGTCCCCTGGGTTCCTCTGCCTGCCCTGCTCCCCTGAATATTCGGAATATCTCTGCTTTCTGCCCTGGGAAGGGTCCAACCTGGTGCACCCTAAAACCCCTTGGCATGTGCCTCTGGAGCCAGGAATGCCAAAGGAATGGCACGGGAGCTGCTGCTGGTTTTGAAGTCATAAGGGCTGAAGGAACCCCCCTTACAGGAGGCACCAGAGAGGGGAGATGCTGGGGCAGGTCTGGGAGCTGCTGGATCAGCTCCCTCCTCTGACAAAGGTGGATGGTCCTGACCTGCATCACCCCAAAAACTGCTCTGAAGGCAGGTGATAGGGGGGTCCAGGGGCTCTCCAGAGAGGAGAAGGCTGCTGGGACCACAAGGGCAGGAGAGCTGGGCAGGACAAGACAGGGGACACAAACACAAGTTGCACGGGAATAACTCCAATAACATCCATGTGAATTATCCACAGGCTCTGGGAGAGCGGGATCCGGGGCTGCCCTCCCCAAATACCCCTATCTTCCCCTGCCCAGCCTGCCTGATCCTCCCAGCCTGGCCAGAGATCCCCCAAATCCTGGCTGTGGGAGGATGTGCCCATCCTGCCTCTCCTGCTCTCCCTCTCCGGGCAGCAAAGCTGCCTTTTCCTCCAGGAGAGGGCTCCAGGCTGGGAATCCTGTCAGCAGATCCCCAGCAGTCTGTAAGAGCTGTGCCTGAGCCCAGCCAGGGACAAGGCCCAGATTCCAAGGGTTCCATGGGGGCTGTTCCAGCACAGGCAAAACGGGAGGCTGGGAAGAGCTGCTGGGATTTTCCCCAGAGATCCCAATAGAAAATGTAATATAAGAGCAAAAACAAGCCCTGGGGCTCAGCTCTCACTGCCTTCATGCACTGACACTGCTTGTAGAGTATTTGCACCTTTCCAGGGAATTTGGCATCCTCCTCCTCAAAAAATGCAGCCTGTCCATCTGAGCACTGTCCCTGGAAATCCAGGCAGAAGGATTGGCCTGGAGGGAAAAATAACTCCTGGGGACACCCTTTCCCAGCCCAAACATGGGGATTTGAGGTAATATCAGCTGAGTGGACATTTGCAAAGTGCATTGGCAAGCTGTATTTGCTTGGGGTGGATAATGGTGGATAATGGTGGATTTGGTGGCTAATTCCTGCCTTCATGGGGCTCCTGTGGCATCACCAACAACCAAACCAAATGTGCCAAATGAGTGTGCACAGGCACAAAGGTCCCTCCTCTTCTTCCCAGCCCAGTCCAGGATGTTGCTTGAGTGCACAAAGTGACAAATAGCAAGAAAACCCCATTATTTATGCACATAAAACTCTTCCTGGATCCTTCCAGACTTTCTCAAGCTCCCAAGTGATGAATGAAGCTCAACTTCAACCCTGAACTCACAAACACAGCTACAGGTGGCCCGAACACACGTTACCTGCTGAACTTGCAGCCCAAGGCACGGATCCCTCTTGTAGTCCTTTTAACACAGGAAATCATTTACAGGGTTCCCATCTCCCCAGAAAGGTTTCCAGCCTCCTGGGCTTTGGTACAAAGGCTCTGTCACATCTGAGCTCCAAAGGAGTGGAATTCATCCAGCAATCAATTTTTATCTGGGCAACTCTTCCCGGGATAACCCCGCTGGCAGCTGCAAGCAAGATGTCCTTCCCTGGGCTGGAGGTTTCTCTCTGCACAGTTGTTTGGATGCAATAATCCATATATTAATAGCTCTGTGCATGGCTGTCCAACCCACTGGGTGTCTGGGAAATGCAGAGGCTTCTGCTTTAGGGTGTTTTTTCCATCAGCACAGTGGCTGCTGCAGGAAAATCACCTCTCAGCTTCTGGAATCACAAAATCATGGAATGATTTGGGTGGGAAGGGCCCTTGAAGATCATCTTGTCCCATGGTCTCCTGGTTTCAGGGTCACTGTTGTCACACCCGTCACCTGAAGCAGTTGTTTCAGCTCATAAGGAAAAGCTGGGTTAAATTTCGGGCAGCTTGTGGAATTTATCCCAAAGTCCTTGTACTTTCCATTGCAGCTGGTTTGGGTTTGCTTTGTACTCATAAAAAAATGAAATGACTCCTCAGTGTTTCCCTGAAGTGGTTATTAATGTCTTTACTGAATTGGAGCTGCCCTGGGGGTGTTTCACAGGCTGAGCACCATTAGGCTGCTGAAATCTGGGGGCACACAGGCTCCTCCTGGGCACTGCAGGGCAAAGGGCCCTTTCCCAACAACCTGAGAAATCCCTGTCTCATTTGGGATGAAAACTGAGAGCAGCACCATGCTGGGGGTGGCTGCAACTAGACATGGTCATGTTTTGCAACCTGGAGTTGGGAGTGAGCCCAGATCACCTGGCCAGAACTCAGCACAGTTCTGAGTGTCACCAGCTGTCACCAACCCTGGTTCATCCTCTTGCAGCCCTGAGAATGTTTTCCAGGGAGAGATCCTTGTGGTCCTGCTTGAGGATCATAAGCCACCGAGGGTGAGAAGCTGCATGTAATAAGCTTCCAGAGCCCTTTATGGATCTCTAAGTATCATCATTTCCATATTACACTGGAATAACAGAGCAGGAACCAATAAAATGATCCTGAGGACCTGAATCTCTCTGCTTTTTGCAATTAAATGATGACCCCAGTGCAAGGCAGTCAAAAAGGGGTTCTTGATTTGGAGGGTGACCTTCCCAGCCTGTTTGCCCTGGGAGAAGGTGATCAGCTGGATCAAGGAGCTGCCTGTGCCTGTAAATGTGCAGCAGGTTTGCCCAGGCTGCCACGACATTCCCAAATCCAGGCTGACACACAGCCTGTGCCCAGATGCCTGAGCAGGGCTCCCCCAGGAGCTCTGCACATCTGCACTCCAGGCACTGAGGCTCTGCAGGGCTGCCTGGCCTCCAAAGCCAAGGGGACACCAGCAGAGCTCAGCCCTTCTGACCAGTGAGCCAGGGACCAACACCCTCAGAATTCCCTCCTTCTGTGCAGCCCTGTCCAAGCTGAGGGGAAATATCTGCCCTCAAAAGCAGGAGAAGAAGGTTTTTCCACCCTTGGGTCAGGCAGGAGCTCAAATCTGGGATCTCCATTATCTTGGCCACAATGTGATTGTACAGGATATCCACTAAAACAGAACAAATTTGGGGTGTATGGGAATATCCTGAATGATTAAACTGGTCCACAAGGGACTTTTGTGATTCTATTTTAGGTTAGAAGCTTCTACACATAAATCACCTTCTTATTAATCATGATAATCATTATAAACTTGGTTTATCTCACTTCTGTGAGGGAGATCAGACCCATGGAGAAATGGGCTTTAAATAGGGAATGTGTGAATGTGACAGACTGGCCTGGATGGGACACCACGTGCAGGAGAATTCCCTGTTCATCTGTGTACATGGTTCTAAACACAGGGACATGTACAGAGATGAGAAAACCCAAAATAACACCCAGTCCCAACAAGATTTTCTTCCCTGTGAGGGTGGGGAGGCCCTGGCACAGGTTGCCCAGAGAAGCTGTGGCTGCCCCTGGATCCCTGGAAGTGTCCAAGGCCAGGTTGGACAGGGCTTGGAGCAACCTGGGCTGGTGGAAGGTGTCCCTGCCCCTGGTAGGGGTGAGATGAGATGGGCTTTGAGGTCCCTTCCAACCCAAACCATCCTGGGATTCTGGGATTTCGTGATATTTTCAGTCTGGAAGAGGAAGTGAGAAATTTCCACTCAGTTCCAGCTCCGATGTTAAGCAACATCTCTGGGGAAGTTCCAGCCATAACATCCCCAGCCGGGGCCCTTAAGATGCAAATTCATGAATTTTGCCTCGTTAGCACAAAAACTGATCCCTTTTCTAAAGGCCAATGTGAATATTGTCAGTGCAAACCCTTTCATGCCCCACTCACACCATTAACACCACAGGGAAAGGATGCAGAGGAACCCCTGGAAGCTACAAGGACAAGATAAATCAATTATCATTCATGAAAATATTAACTGGAAAACCAGTCATCATTTACCAGCTCTCTCATCTCAAGAGAAACTTGGCCTGGGTGTTGGGAGAAGGATCTTTTATTAGACTGTCTGATACTCTCAGATAGGATTTCAGCACATATACACCCTCTTCAAACTGTAAATTAAAATCCTCCTCCAAAATCAGTTAATCTAAGACTATAAAGCCAGATTTCAGAAGTGCTCTTTTCCCAGGCAAGATGTATAAATAAAGATCAGATTTATAAAAATGCTCTCAGTTAACAGTTTCTGCTCAAACACATCTGGCTAGATTTCAAAATGAGTTCAACAGCCAGTTAATCACTGGCTCTTTATTACTTAACTCATTATTAGTATCAGGGGTAAAAAAAAAAAAAAAAAGGAGAGATATTTTTATTTTCTTTTATCTCTTCAAATATCCCCTGCATCTTGCTGTAGTGGAATTCACAGCCTTGATAAAAATCTTGACATTTTAAAAAAGTCAACTGCTTCTCAAACCCGTGCAAAAATACAGAGGATGAATTGAGATCACTGAACTGCTTCCCTTTGCATCTTCTTGTTCAAAAAGTAAGATTAGCATGGCAGTGCAAATGTCATAAAAAACCCATCCTGGAAATAATAAGCAGCTTCTCATGGTTCAGCTGGGATGCTGAGGAGGGAAGCTGTAATTGCTGGTGGTTCTCTGAGGACACCAGTCCAAATTTTGGTGTCCCCAGGTGTCTTTGGCCACTGGTGGCTGTGGGGGAGGTGGCCCTGCCTGCAGGGCTGAGCATGGTGGCCTCAGGGTGCTGGGCTTGGAGATCCTCCCTGCTGGCAAGCAGGGACTCCAGAAACACTGGGAAGTGTTGAGAGGTGGAAAAGCTCCTGCTCTGCTCCTGAGGATGCAATCTCCACCCCTGGAGGGATTTAAGACAGTGGCACTTGGGGACAGGCATCAGTGGTGGCCTTGGCAGTTGGACTTGATCTTAGGGGGCTTTTCCAAGCCAAATGATGCTGTGACCCCATGAGTCAGGGGGGCTGCAAGGTGGAGCCCAGGTTTTCCATTTGGCTCCTCTCAGGAGACCTCAGGAGTCTGTTCCCCAGCAGCACAGGCTGTCAGCTGCACCCATAAATCCTGGGCCCTGTGTGTGATCCCAGGGCTGGGGAAGGGAGCAGCTGGCTTTCCACAGCCATCATTCCATGGCTCATGGCTGGACTCCAACATCCTTTGAGGTCCCTGGGCTTCTCCTTCTCTTCAGAGTCACAAATGCTGGGGCTGAGCAGGAGAAAGGACTCGGATGACGTAAGAATTCCGAGGTTTCCCTGCATTTGGCTTCCATGGAGGAGCTGATAAACCTGGGAAACTCTCTGTTTCTCCAGGCCTATTTCCAGTACCAAACTGGCCTTTTTGTTCTCCCTCAGCTGACAGACACACAGCCCAGGACAGCAAGGGGACAGTGGTTTGTGCAATGATCTCAGGAGATCCCAGCTGGAATCTGGGCCCTTCTGGCTCCCACCACCCAGCCAGGAGAGTGAGGGACACACTCAGCCAAAAAAACCAGCATTCTCCTGATTTTCTGTGTGAGAAAGGCCAGGGAAGTTGTGTGATGTAACTCCATGAACTGGAGATTTTTCAATTGCACAACTAAACCACTGCAAAAATTATCTGTATCTTAATAAACACTTTTAGTTATGAGAGAGAGCAGCAGAGGGAAAAAAATTCCAGTAGCAGAAACATGAGGCTGGGTTTTGTGGAAATGAGTTATTAACATGTCCTTTACCTCTCTGTTTATTTTCCACACAGTTCCAGGTCAAGGAAAGTTTGTCTGTGACAAAGATTAGGCTTTTGGAACAGCTGGGTCTTTTCATATTTAATTCCTGAGCTCCACTGAGAGTGTTTGGACAGATTCTCTTTTGTATCTTTGGCTGATTATCAGGGGAGCTCAGGAGGGATAACAGGACACAGGTGACATCCCCCCAGAGGTGTCCCTGAAGGACACCAAGAGCTCCAGGAGGAAGAAAGAGGATAAATAAGGCATGTTAAATCCACACAGCCTGGTGATGGAGGGGTTATTTATGGCCAGGCTGGGGAATTGCAGAGCTGGGTCCCACATGTGAAAGTGGAAGTGTGTGGGTGGGAGGGGAAGCAGCAGCCTCCCATTTATCAGAGCTCCAGTAGTTTTCCACCCGGATCCAAGCTGCCTTCTGGAGCACTTCACAGCTCCCAGGCATGATCCTCTCCCTGTATCCAGCCCTGAGGAGTGTTGGGGCAGGAACACCTACCCAGGAGAGGGAGGACCCTTCCCATCATCCTACAACCTGCTCTTGGGGGTTCATTAACCTGGGAGCTCCCAACAAAGCTGCCCCAGCCTGCCTTCCCTTTTCCCAGCCCTCCCAGATCCCACAGGGGCTGGAATGGCCCCCTGGGTTTTAAGCAGAGAGGGGGATGGAGGGGAGGAGGGTCATGGCAGGGTCAGCTGATGAACAGCAAGCAATCCTAATTTATGCAAAAAGCAGTCTGGAAAAAATGACATTCCTGGTTGTCTGCATGTACAACATACAGAAATCCTAAATAAAGGAGCCAAAGAGGTTTCCATGAATTAGAGCTTTATCCTTGCAGCACCCCAGAGCTCAGACCATGAATTTGGGTGTTTGCCTTTTTAATTGCTCTGTCTCTCTAACTCAGGCCATTCAGAAGCTGCACCAGCAGTGCCCTGTTGGTCATTTGGGCCTTGGCTTTTCCCTGGTTTTCCACCCTCTTAGACAACAAACAAGCCATTAATGTCTGGAAACACAGCTTTGATTCCCACTTCCAATCCACAGCCCAGATCACTGCCAGTGGTGCCCAGTGCCACATTTAAGACCAGCCCATGTCCCAGCACTGATTGATTCCTCCCTGCCCTCCCACCTGGGTGCCCACCTTCACCTCCCCCCTCAGTGGAGACTCTGGGGTCACAGCCCTGGAAATAAGGTCCCAGTGTGGCTTTTCCTGATTGAAAACTTCCAACAGTGAGCAAGTACAGGCTTTACTTTTGGACCTAGATTTGAGTCTCCATCAGGATGGGAGGATTTCTGGGCTAATTGCTGCATCAGCTGCAGCAAACGAGCTGTATCTTCATTAACAGGAACCTTCTGTGCCCTTGAAATCCCTGGCTTCTTCTGCTGGTGGTTCATAGACTCATGGAATGGTTTGGGATGGAAGAGACCTTAAAGAACATCCACGTCCCTGCCATGGGCAGGGACACCTTCCACCAGCCCAGGTTGCTCCAAGCCCCGTCCAACCTGGCCTTGGACACTTCCAGGGATCCAGGGGCAGCCACAGCTTCTCTGGGCAACCTGTGCCAGGGCCTCCCCACCCTCCCAGGGAGGAATTCCCTCCCAATATCCCATGTCACCCTGCCCTCTGGCACTGGGAAGCCATTCCCCCTTGAACTATCATCCCACGTTGTTGTCGAAAGTCCCTCTCCAGTTTCTTTCTTCAAAAGTCATTTTGTGGGACAAGGCCTTGGCTCTTGTGTTTCCTCTGACCCTCTCTGTGACCAATCCCAGATCTGCAGGGTACCTGTGCCTCTAAAGTGGTTCTCCATCTTTTCCCATCTTTAGGGGCTCTGCCCATATAAGAACACACCTCTGGAGTGCCAGCCTGTGGGAACCTGCATCCCAGCTACTTTTCCCCGAGGTTTTCCCTGGACATCCCAGGCACAGTTGGCAGCTCCATCTGGATGCAGGATGTGGAAACATTGGCTCAGGCTGGGAGTGGGCGAGGAGGGGAGCCCAGCTGACAGGAATGGCTCGTGGAGAGCCCCATGGAACAGTGTCACCGGGCTGTCACTGCCGCTCCCAGTGCAGTTCCCAGCTGGGAAACACCTCAGCCCTGAGCAGGCAGAGATAACTCAGCTTCCTCTCATCCCTCAGGCAAGATCCAAGCCTTGCTTTGCCTCCATTTCCCCTCCTGTCTCTGCTTTGTCCAGTGGCCCTGTGAGCACCTGGGCCCAGGGGACACGTGGATGGCAGGGGATGGATTTCACAGGAGGAGATGTCATCCCTGCCCAGACTTTCCCAGACCTGCAGGGAGCAGTTGCTGCTTTATTTCCTTGCACAGCCCCATCCCTGGGTGCAAAGCTGAGGTTTCTCTCTTGCTCCTGGTTGAGGAGGAACACACAGGGCTGTGACAGTGACCTTGTCCTCACCCACAAGGTCTGGTTCAGCTGGTACTGAGTCCTGGAGCTTTTGAACTCAGCAGGAGCCTGGCCTGGGGAAGGTTTATGGGATGAGTCTTGGCTGTCCTGATTGAAGCTGCTTCCAAAAATCAGTGAATGCCACTCCCAGCACTGGAACTGGGGCTCACATTTGCATTCGGTGCCTGCAAATCTCCCTCTGAGACTTTATAAACCTCAGCTGGGACTTTTATTTAATTTTGGCCACCCTGGGCACAAGCACCATGAGCACGGACACAGCCTTGTTTATCCCAATGCAAATGGGATGAGGAATTATTTTGTTCCAACCCCATCCTGAGCATCTGTGGGCTGACAGGGACCTTGCAGAAAGTCAGCACAAGCTGGGTTTACCTCCTCCCTGAATGAGCTTCATTAGCTCCTGCAGTCAGCTCCAGCTTTTAACGGATGCAGCAAATGGGAGATATAAAATAAATACTACAATCAAAGTGCTTAAACCTACGCCTTGTCTATGCCAACACAAACCCTGAATGGGAGGAAGCATTAGGCTAAAAATAGATCCTCAAGCAAAATCCCAGAGCTTTTATTTTTTCTTGATTTTTTTTTTCCCCTCTAGGTTCATACTGTAAAACATCTGCTGAACAGTTTCCTATAACTGTTTTTGGCTTTTAAATCAAAGAAAGAAGAAACAATGTCCCATTTTTGTAGAGAGAAAAGGAGGAGGGGAATAATAGACCTTCCTCTCAAAGGAGGATGACAATGAGGATAGAAATAGAAAAGAGAGAGCTTTGAAACATCTTGAGTCCAGACAAGGAGTGGGTGGATGGCAGGTTCAGGTATCTCTGCTTGCTTTGGCCGTTTCCCATTCCAAGAGGGAGCTGGCAAAGCTGCTGACAGCCAAAAGGGAAGAGCCATGGGCAGAGCTGGATCATGCCTGGAGGGTGAAAAGGGGCTGGAAAGGGGGTGCAACAGTGCTGGGGGTGCAGGGGAAGGTGCATGGAGGAGGAAATCGCTCATTATTCAGCAGGAGAGACAAGGTGGAGTTGAGTTCAATCGAGCTGGCTTTTCCCCCAGCCCAGGAGAAAATTCCCTGCTCCTTCCATGGCACGGCCCGAGCTCCTCGACGTGTCCCACAGCTGCAGCCCCCCCCCTCCCCTCCTGCAACAGAGGTGGGTGTCAGCACCCACTCTAAGGTGGGTGTCCCTGAGCTGCCACATCTGGGCTCGGTGCCCTGGCAGCCTCGGGGAGCCCACACTGCCCACGGCTTCTCCCTGTGCCTGCACCGAGAGCACCGAGCCCCTTCCCCGGGGGACACACAGGTCCTGAGGGGACACACAGACCCCAGGGGGACACACAGACCCCGGGGGGACACACAGATCCCGGGGGGACACACAGCTCCCAGGGGGACACACAGCCCTCAGAGGGACACACAGCCCCTGGGCGACACACAGATCCCAGGGGGACACACAGATCCCGGGGGGACACACAGCTCCCAGGGGGACACACAGCCCTCAGAGGGACACACAGCCCCCGGGGGGGACACACAGATCCC
>VYXB01009818.1:512558-537937 GCA_013397135.1 Pachyramphus minor | reverse complement strand
ACAGATCCCAGAGGGGACACACAGACCCCAGGGGGACACACAGATCCCAGAGGGGACACACAGCCCCCGGGGGGGACACACAGACCCCAGGGGGACACACAGCCCCCGGGGGGGACGTGCAGCCCACGCTGTCACACCTCTCGGGCTTCTTGGCAGCGGTGCCTGCGCAAAAAAGCCTTTCCTGCCAAGTCACAGGATGCGATGACGGCGCGGCTGGGAAAAACTTCAAAACAGCCCAAACAATCGGAGATTGTCTGCGGAGAGCGGGCTCTAAAATTGGCTCCTTGGATTAGCACCAGGCTCACCCCTGGGGCCTTTGTCAGGAGCGCCGGGCTCGGCAGCGATGACGGAGAAGGATCTAATCTCGCTTCCTATCTGTGACACGGGGCGAGTTGAGCCCGGCTTTGCCGGCTGGGCTCGTCCCTCCGTGACCCATCCAGGCACCCAGACAGGGCCCGGGAGCAGCTTCCCGCTGGCAGGAATCCCTCAGTGCCTATAGGAACTATATGACTCAGGAGTCAGCGATCCTTTTCGATTTATTTCCCAAAAAACATTGCTAAGGACCCTGCAAGAATTGCTTTTTCTTAAGTGGGTTTAGNAGTCAGCGATCCTTTTCGATTTATGTCACAAAAAACGTTGCTTAGGACCCTGCACCCCAATTCCTGTGCAGGTCTGGAGAAGGGGGTGCAAGAATTGCTTTTTCTTAAATGGGTTTAACACATGTTGGGCTGGATTTACTCCTTTTAGGTAAATCCCAGTCAGGCAGTGGGGGAGTCCCTCCTGTTTCCAGGAGTTTCTTGGCACCTTTGGTCCTTGGCATGAGGTCTCTGCCCCCAAGGCCCTTCCAGCAGCACCAGAGACTGGGGTGAGGTAACACAGCCCCACAGGCCATGAACCTCTTTCCTGGCATCCTCCTGGATCCCAGCACCCAGAGCTGCTCCTGAGGCTGCACTGAACACACTCAGTGTGTGTCCAATGGCTCTGACAGACCCATGGGCTCATCCCTGGGCTGTGCACACTCTCTTCTCCCTGCCCCACACAGCAGCACCCCACCAGCATCCCTGTCCCAGCCCGACCCATCCCAGGAAACCTTGGACAAAAGAAAGTCAGAACAAAATCCAGGAGCAGGGAAGTGGCGGGCGAGGGCCTGTGTCAGATCAGCCGGATCCCCAGGAGGAAATAATTGGAACAAGGCTCTGGCACGTGCCGGGAGATGGGATGTGTCAGGGCAGCTGTTCCCTGCCAGCCCTCTGCGGGTGCTGTGGGCAGGGACCAGCCTGGCCCAGCCCTGAGATGAGAGGGAAAGGAAGCACCAGAAAATGGCATTTTGGTGGCAAAACCTCTCTGGGATTGAACTCCTGCAGGCTGCACAGAAGGGGCTTTGCTGTCCCTCAATCCTGCCAGAGGGAAAACAACATTCCAGGCACTTCCCAAGCACCCAGAAGTCTTTCTTAGAATACACCTTCTCCTCCAAGCCTGGAGGGTCTCCAAACCTTTAAAGATCTGCTCTAAGCCTTGTTTGTCCACCCAGGCTCTGCAGGAGAGGAGCTGTGGAGGGTGGGGACAGGGAACACCCTTTAGCCCACGCTGGTACAGATTCCAGTGCCAGGGGGCTGTGGGGGGAACTTCAGGTCTGGGATAAATGTGGAAAACACATTTCAGCTCTGAGAGTCCATCTGGGATTTGGGAGGGCAACGGTGGGGGGCAAAATCATTTGTCTTTTCAGGAGAATGAGCCCCTGTGTGTGTGTGCAGGTGCTTGGTGCTCGCAGAGAGGGGAGGGAGGAACTCAGAGCCTGGTTGGTGAAAACCACCAGGAACTGATGGAGGAACAGGGTCTGGGGAGGCAGTGGGCTCCCCAAGCCCACTCCACTGTGCTGGGCAGCCACACCAAGGGCAGAAGCACATCCCTTTTTCCCAGAGAGACTCCCTACCTGTGCATCCATGGGACAATTTGCTGTGTTTGGGTCTGTGCAGGGGCAAGCACAAGAACGTCTTTGTACCTTCAGGTGCACCCCAGTGGGCAGCACACCCTGATGCTGCCCCATGGGGGGCAGGGGGGAAGCCCCCGGGGTCCCCTGGGGTTGCAGCCCCTCCAGACAGGGGTGTCCTGTGCCCTGCTCGGGATGTGATGGAGGTGGTGCCAGGAGGTGATGCCAGGAGTGTTCCTGCAAAGGCACATTCACGGCATGGGTTTACATTCCTGCAGGAGTGCCTTTGCCAGAGTGCTGATTGCAAGCAAAGGTTTGCAGCTTGGAAACTTGGAAGGCTCTGGCTGTTTTCACTCTCTCTCCCAGGCTCTTTCATTCATGCTTCCTCTCTCTTTTCCCCAGTGCATTTCTCACTCACGCTCTCATTCATGCTCTCTCGCTCATTCTCATTTTCCTGGCTGTATTTTTAGCTCCCTCGCCGTTCGGAGGATGTGAACATTATCCCTGAGTCATGACTTTGCGAGGAAACAGGCAGCCAGGGTTTCCATTACAGCCCGGGAGGGCTCTTATCAGCTGCAGCACAGGCTTGTGGGGAGGGGGCTTTATCTCCCGGCTCCTCTCCTCTTCCTTTCTCTCCAGCTGCTGCAGCTCCAGCTCCTCTCGGAGCCCACGAGGCTCATCCCCCCGGGCCGTGTCGTGACGCGGGGCCCAATGAGTTAAATGAAGATTGGCAGCCAGGAAATGGGAGTAAAGCGCCAGGGCCAAAGAGCATCCTCCATCCTCCATACCCGGGGCTGGGGTGGCCGCCGCCGGGATCGCAGCCAGGGAAAAGGTGTCTGGCAGGGCTCTGACACCGAAATTCCCAGCCCGTGCAAACAAACATGAGGTAATGGCACCTGGGGGCTTATCCAGCTTGCTCTGCCTTCGCAGAACACAACCTCCCCCCCCGGCCCGAGTATTTCAATCTGGCTCACGATGAGGCTGAAGCAAAGTTTACACCGGCTCTGTTCCCACACGGGGATGAGCCGTGGAAATAAAGAACATCCCACGTTAGGAATGATCGGAGCCAGTCCTTGATTTGGGCTTTGTTCCGAGTGCCGGTGACACACCACACGTTCAGAATTGTCCTCTGGAGACAACAAACACCCCTTCCCCCGGGACAGGAGCAGCCTCCCGGCACAGCCTGCCCTGCCCTCGGGTGACATCACGGATCATTTCCAAGTGACCCCGGGTCGCTGCGGAGGGAGGAGGATGCCGGAGGGCACATCGAGGTGTGTCTCGACGCAGCCTTGTGCATCACGACTCGGCTTGGCTAATCCCGGCCTCTGTGCCGGTCGTGAGGCTCGGCTTCACCTTTTCATGACATTCAGGCTGTTTTCGGCTCATTTCCTGCGACTTTCCTCTCTAACCTTTATGTTATCTCCCCGATACTCTCTCCTCCCTTTTCCACCCATCTGCTTATTTTAGCTGCCTCTTCCTGCCAGCACGGGTGGTTGTGCCCTGCCCTGCTCCCCTCCTGTGCCCCCTCCGGGGCAGAGAGGGGTCACCCCCCTGCCCTCACCTCCAGGGGGGAGTTTGGCCCCGTTGGCTTTCCAAATGATGGAAGTAAATCCCCCTCCTGTCTCCCCTCCTGCCTCCCTGCTGCACACCCATCCTTCCCCCAGGAAGGGGGAGCAGGACCTCTTGCCCCTTTTCCCATGCACATTGCAGGGCATGGAGAATCTTTTCCTCTGGCATGGTCTGGCTTGTGGTTATCCCGAAAAACCCCTGGCTGCAATGTGCATCCTGGGCACCTACACTGATGTTCAGCATTGGGGTGCTCCCTCCAAGCAGTTAAAACTGATCCTTGTGGGTCTCTGCCCCCTTGGAGGTGGTCCCAGCCCTTC
This sequence comes from Pachyramphus minor, assembly GCA_013397135.1. Lineage (NCBI taxonomy): Eukaryota > Metazoa > Chordata > Aves > Passeriformes > Tyrannidae > Pachyramphus > Pachyramphus minor. The sequence continues at coordinate 534,121 of VYXB01009818.1, read as the reverse complement.
ATCCCCGTGGAGATGCCATTCCAGGATGCAGATCCTGCTGTATCCACCACAGGACAACAGAGCGGATGCCCCCAGCAACTGCTGGGTGAGATGAAAGGCTGACACGGGATCAAGAACCAGCTCAAGAAATTCAAAGGAAGAAAAATCCACCGAGGGCCACTTTGGGTCAGGAAATGCAAGTGGCTGTGGCTGTCAGTGCCCAGAGAGGATACTGGGGATGGATCAGCCCCTTTGCTTCTCCTTTTATCTCTGGCTCTCAGTGGAGCCACTGCTTTGGCTCTGCACAACCATTCCACCACACAGCTCTGAGCTGGTGGCTTTCTTCCCTGGGGCAGACATGGAGTTCTGGGGAAAGAAACATGGGGAGGAAAGGAGAGAAATTTTTCCATCTTGGGCCATGCCAAGACATGACACGGTGAGGGGGATGCTGGAGGTGCAGGGAATGTCCCCATGACACCTTGGGGGGACATGGAGGGGAGGTCAGGAGCAGCAGGAGCTTGGAGAGCTCCACACTCCTGTTTGTCCAAGAAAGGAGCCATTTGCAGCCCCAGAGTCAAAACACTCCAACAGTGGAAGCTGGGACTTCCTGGGCTGAGCCCTGTTGCTAAATAAAAGACAAAAGAAAGAGTAATTAGGTGCCATTAATTATTGTTAGGAGGATTTTTGCTGGCAGCCAGCACTCCTCTCTGGGGGACACAGCCCTGGCCCAGCCCAGCGTGGCTGCAACAACACTCACTGAGGGGTTGGTTTGTTTGCTCCCAGTCCCAGGGGCTGCCACCCCTCCCACCCTCTCCATCTGCTCTGGCCGTGCTCACACAGAGGCCAGGAGAGGACAACCAGGGACCACAGCCTGAGGGGAACCAGGAACAGCAAATCCATGGGTGCTCCAAGCATCCCAGCCCTGGGAATCTCAGCTGCTGTGTTTGTGAGGGGATGAAATGAAAGGTATAAGTCAGGAATGTGTAAATAATTTTCCTTATGGGGAAAGGTTGAGAGAATTAGGATTGTTCAGCCTGGAGAAGAGAAGGATCCAGGGAGACCTGAGAGCCCCTTGCAGGGCCTAAAGGAGAGCTGGAGAGGGACTGGGGACAAGGGATGGAGGGACAGGACACAGGGAATGGCTTCCCAGTGCCAGAGGGCAGGGAGAGATGGGATATTGGGAAGCAATTGTTGGCTGTGAGGGTGGGGAGGCCCTGGCACAGGTTTCCCAGAGAAGCTGTGGCTGCCCCTGGATCCCTGGAAGTGTCCAAGGCCAGGTTGGATAAGGCTTGGAGCCACCTGGGCTGGTGGAAGGTGTCCCTGCCCATGGCAGGGGTGGGATGGGATGAGCTGTGAGGTCCCTTCCAACCCAAACCATTCTGGGATTCTCTGGAAATACTTGTGGTGCATTTGGCTTTGAGGGCAGTGGGAGCAGTGAATCCTGCAGACCTTGGAAGGATCCTCTGTCCCTGCCATTTACCTGAACTCTGGATTCTGTGCTTCCCCATTAGAGTTTATTAATTATGATGGTTATTATTTTGCTGTATGATGAACGCAGCCCTTCGGAGGCCTTGGGGCAGTGCTGAGATCCACAAACAATTTAATAATGAGGATTCAGATGCTGAGGCTCTTCTTTCACTCCTGCCTTGGGGGGGAAACACTCCCCTGCTTTCACCAAGAGGGGAGGCTCAACCAGCAGCTGTGACCCCCCCAGGCTCCAGCTGGGAGCTTTTACTGGGATCCTGAAATACAGTAAAGCCCCCAGGAAGGAATTCTTCCCTGGCTTCCCTGGCTGTGGCTGCTCCATCCCTGGAAGTGTCCAAGGCCAGGTTGGACGGGGCTTGGAGCAACCTGGGCTGGTCAAGGTGTCCCTGCCCATGAATGAGAAGATCTTTAAGGTCCCTTTCCACCCAAACCACGTTGGGATTCCATGATCCTGCTCAAAAATATCACGGATTTGCAAGGCTCGAGCACAGAGCTGGTTCCCAACTTGGAGAAGGGGATGCAGGGAGGGGAGACAGCCCCAGGGGGAAGAAATAAGAGGATTTGAGCCTCAGACTTCATCTTCTTCCAGGTTATTTTTATTTTTCCTTCAGTCCTGCTCGGGAACTCCCAATCCCTGCTCCCTCCTCTCAAACCCCGGTGTTTCCTCCCCTCTGGAGCCCGCGGGGCAGGTGGGGATGTGCAGCCCCTCCTGGGGCACACGCAGGTGACTCAGAGCCCCTGGGAAGCACACACCAGCACAGCCTCCACCCCAAAGAGGAGGGAGCATCTTTCGGGGACACCTTCCCTCCTCAGACTGTGCTGGGGTTTGGGGCATCTCCACTTCTCCCAGAGATCTTCCCTGCAATTATTTGTAGCACTGCAGCCCATAGTTTGCTCCCGTTCTGGCATCCCAGGAGGTGAATTTGCCTCTTCAAACCCCCAAACCTTTGTAGCCTGGCGTTAAAAGCACCTTCGCAGGACGCCGCGTCTCCTGCTGTTCCGAGAGATGGTTTGCTCTGAGCAGGAGGGATCCCTGCATCTCCCGGGCACCTCAGGAAGCTCAAGCACGCCTCCTGAAGGCAATCCTCATCCAGGGTCCCCCGCAGCTCCCTTGAGCTCCCCGGAGGCAAAATAAAGGGGTGGGTCCCCACTCCTCTGACAAAAGGAGTTTATCGTGCCCAAGCAAATCACGGTGCTGTCGTGAGGTTTGTGCTCACGGGGCTCGGGTCGGCAGCACCCAGATGGGGTGTTATCCTGCTTTCCTGGGTTATTTTTGGCCCCCTCGCAGCATCTGGAGAAGCTCACAGTCTGTAGGCTGTTTATCTCTGCGGCACATCTGCAAGGCAGGGAAGTGCTGTCACCCCCTCCCCCCTGGAGGAAAGGAGGGGATTTACTCTGCGAACGGTCGGGAGCTGAGCTGTGGGGAGAGGTCAAGTGTCTGGGCTCTGAAAACAGCAGTGCCCGTGCAGGCAGCTCCCCAGAGCCATCAGAGCATCACAGCCTCCGAGGGGGCACAGGACCCCAGACTGCTCTGCTTGGGAGGGACCTTAAAGCTCACTCAGTGCCACCCCCTGCCATGGGCAGGGACACCTTCCACCAGCACAGGTTGTTCCAAGCCCCATCCAACCTGGCCTTGGACACTTCCAGGGATCCCAACCCACAGCAGGATGAACTAACTCGGGTCCATGCAGGACCTGGAGAGACAAAACAGGACAAAGCCCCATTTCTGCTGCACTGCTCATCCTCAGCACATGCCAGTGCTCATTTACAGGTTTCAATATCCTCCTTATGGGGCTGGAAACTGCAGCACAAGGAAAGGGAGGATTTGCCCATATTCACCCATCGCTTGGCACAGCCACTGCTGAGCCCCCTGGGCTCAACAAACCTCCCCAGGCTCAGTGTAAGATGATTCCAGTGCTCCCCCTCCAGCAAACACACACACACTGCTGATATTTATTTTAATTGCATTAAACCCCCATTTTCCAGCTCAAAGCAAGAGCAAATAAAATCCTCACTGGTGTTACAATGGAACCCTTCCATTCCTACAACTAAAAAAACTCAGAGTGCCTTTCTTTCTTTTTCTTTCTTTCTTTCTTTCTTTCTTTCTTTCTTTCTTTCTTTCTTTCTTTCTTTCTTTCTTTCTTTCTTTCTTTCTTTCCTTTCTTTCCTTTCTTTCCTTCTTTCCCTCTTTCTTTCCTTCCTCCTTTCCCTATTTCTTTCTTTACTTGGAAATAACAGAGAACATTTTCCCAGTCTCCCTTCCCTTTGCTGTCAGCAGCCAGTCAGTCCCATTTACAAGTCCTCACCATCAGCACAGATTTTGGGTTACAACGTTATGGGTTTGTTAAAATTAAATTAAGAAGAAGAGGAAATGTAGAGGCATTTCTTCAGTGATGAAGCAGCTTGTTTTGAAGGTTCAGGTGGATCTGAGCTCTTTAAGACAGTTTTAAACTGTCAACTTCACTTAAAAGACTTAACCTTACATGAAAAAGCCTCTGAGCTGCAGCAGAGCCCGGAGTGCTCCAGGTGCGTCTCATTATTTTTTGTCGGGTTTTTCTTTCTTTCAGGGCTAAATGTATGCAAATACTTTACATTGTGCTTCTCTCTGAAGTGCCACTCTTCTTCCCTGCGTTTCTGGGAGTGTTTGAAGGCCGCAGGCAGCGGTGGCTGAGCAGCATCCCCGGGAGCCGCCTGCTGCCGTCCGGCCGCACTGCAACCCCGGCTGGAGCCACCAACTCCCGGGATGGCAGGGACGAGCCACAAACCACCCTCCTCTCAGCGACCTCACGGGTCTGGCAGGTGCAGAAAGGCTCGTGGTTGAATAAAGGCTCCTTTTCTGCCCCTTTTCTCCTCCAGAGAGGCAGAACTCACGGGTAACACGCTCTTTTCCTGTTAAATCAGCTGGAAAACAAGTCGGAGGGTTAAATCTCATAAACCCCTAAATTTTGATCTCTGTGCTTTTTGCTTCACCTTTGTAAGATCTGGAGCACAACACCACTGTTAACAGATCTAAACTGAGATTTTCATCTTAATTTTGCACCCAGTGGATTCACTCCCTCCTGGCTTTTCTGGCATGTTTTCCATATCCATCTCCTGAGCTCTGAAAAGAGCCAAAAATACATTCTCTGAGCTTGCACCAGCTCTCCCTGCTGCTGTAATTACTGTGAGTTAAATAATGAGGAGTTTGGGATGAGGGGGTGAGACAGAGCCACCCCCAAACACCAAAGAACTGGGATGAGGGAGAAGATGCATTTACAGCCACACCTTGAGTGCCCAACCAACCCCGGGAGCTGAAAGCTGTGAGCATTTGGAGGGGCTTTGGTGGGTAGAACGAAACAAGCTTGGCAGAGGCTCTGTCTGCTCCACCTCAAACCACCACTGGGCCAAAGAGGCAGGTGTGGGGCAAGGAAAGCCACAGGGAGGGGCTCGAAGCCTCCTGACATGGTGATGTACCCAACTGCACCACGGGCACCAACCAAACCTGCACAGGGAGAGCTGGATCCACTGACTCATCCCTGAACTCTGAGCTGCTCTGTCTACGCTCCTTTTCCTGGTGGGCAAACCCTGGAGGGTTTAGTTTTACTGCACCAGACAGAGCAGCCAAGTTTCATTGTTCTCCTGGGGCGAGGTCACCTCGTGGGGGGATGTTGGCAGTGAGTGTGAAGGACCTGAGCCTGGCACAAGCTGACACTCAAGGCAGCGCCCCAAATCTTCCCCAGATCCTCTTCCCCCCTCCACAGGGCCACCCCATGGCAGCAGAGCTGGGCAGCCACACTCAGGATGAATTGGCCATGCCAGAGCATTTCTGCACACTGGCACCTCTGTGTGGCACCTGGTGCCTCCAGCACCCCAAGTAGGGGTGCAACCCACATCCTACAGCGTCCTGCCTGCCCCCCAAGGCCCCTGGCTGGCCCTTTGAGCTCTTCTCCCCACCTGAAGTCTAGAGAAGAGACAATTTACAGTGAAATGGCATCACTTCAGGTACCAGTGGCAATAAATCCGTGGGCACTGGGAGCTTTCCAAGCAGTTCAGAGGTTTTCCCGTGCCCCGGGGCGCTGCTCTTTTACAGGCACGGGAAGAGTCCCACACTTTGGCTGCAGATCTGAACTTTCAGAGATCTTAAAGCCAGAAAGGACCATAGATTATCCAGGCTGACTTCCTGTCTAACACAGGCCATATGAGTCCATCCCCTTATTCCTACTCTGAGCCCAATAATTTCTGCTTGGCTGTACATCTCTTCCAAAAAGGCATCCGGTCTTGATTTAAAGACTTCAAGAGATGGAGAATCCATCACTTCCCGTGGCAGCTTGTGCCAATGGTTATTTCCAATAAAGGAGGAAGCTATTTAGAGCTGGGCTTATATGTCAGAAGCCTCTCTCAGGGTGAAGAATGGCTCACAGGCTGCCTCAGCCATAAAACAAAAGCACAAAGCAGTCACTGAAGAAGGATCTTGCCCCAAAAGTGAGTCTATTCTTTCCCACTGTTGCAGCTGATGTATCTTAAGTTGGTCTTTTCCCTGTCAGTGTCATCTTCTGTAGCCCATGGTGGCTGTGAAACTGTTGTCTCAGCACATTCATCACAAGTGGGTTATTTTTCTCAGGAACAACCCAGCAGGTTTTGCCAACACACACATTTCATAAGAAATCCTCCCAGGGAGTGTGTGCCCACCCTGCTCTTTCCATGGGCACTCAGAGAAGGAGATGTTCTGCAGGAAACACCTCCATGGCTCCCCCAGTCTCTGTGACATCCAGGGATGTCTCAGTCTCCATGACATCCATGGCTCCCCCAGTCTCCATGACATCCATGGCTCCCCCAGTCTCCATGACATCCATGGATCCCCAGTCTCCATGACATCCATGGCTCCCCCAGTCTCTGTCATACATCCATGGCTCCCCAATCTCCACGGCCTCCCAGGCTCTTTGCCACCCTCCTGCCTCCAAGCCAAGGCACAGAGGAGCAGGGAAGAGCCCCCTGGGTTGCCAGGATGGACATATGGACACCTGGCTCTACATCAGCCTTTCCAGGTGTTTTGAGTTGCCATCCCTCAGCTCTGGAGCGGGATGGGCTGTGCCCATGGCCCCACTGGCTGAGCCTTATCCTTTCCAGGGCAGCTCGGGGGAGCTGGAGAAGGATCTGGGAGAGCTGATGAGGAGCAGGGTGAGCCTTGGAGTGGGACACGTGTCCACTCTGTGCTACCCACTTGGACTCATCCTTGATCCTGGATTCCCTTCAGGGCTGACAGGAGACTTGTTCTTGGGCAGATTAGAAGGACCAAGGCACGGCCCTGCTGACACCCCAGAGTGTCCTGCTATGGACCAGACCTGGGAGCTGTCCCAGTTTCTGTCCCAGTGCCACCAGAGTGTGCACAACCACCTGTCCCTGTAACCCCCTGTTATATATATTTATATATATATATAATATATATTATTTGGCCCTTCCTGTTCTATTAAAGGGCTCCAGATCCCCAAAACATGTTCAGAGCAGTGAAGCAGTGAGGGCCATGGGAGCTCCTGGAGCACACAGACAGGGTCTCCACACCTGGAGTGGGGCAGGAGCAGGAGGGAGGGGTGGGAGTTGCTCTTGACAACTTAATGCACACAAAAATTTGTGCATGTCTGGGAGGGCTGTCCAGGCTCTCAGTGAAGAGATTTGGCACCCACTGAGCACCTGTAGGAATCAACCTGGAAGTGCAACTGTGGGAACTCACTTGTTCCAATGGATTAAACAAACCTTCCTTTGCTGGATGCGAATTCCCAGCTTGGCTGATAATCCATCTGGCAAAAAGAGCTGGCCAAGATCTGAGCCAAACCACAGATATTTTTAACCCTTGCAATATGTCTGGCACTGGCTGGTGGGGACAGAGCTGCCCTCAAATCTCAGCTTCCTTAGATCTTCCAAAATCAGACGAGAGAGATCTCCAGTATGAGGGGAAATGTCTCATGTGGTCTCAGTTCCTCAGCTGATTGACAGAACCCCCCAGCCCAGATACCACAGGCAGGGCAAAATGTGGCATCCAAATCCATCGAAGAAGTTAATTGCCTGATAACCACATCCTCTGCAAGGACCAGGCTGCTGCAGAAATAGGGCGGTGGGAGGAGCAGGACTTCCACATCCCCTCTTCCCCCCGGACAAACCGACCCAATTTCTGCCCCCGCTTGTCAGAATTTCCTCCCCGTCCGACGGGATCCGAAACAACAAGGGATTTTTCATAGAAGCACTTTTGGTCCCGGTGTAAATGTTATTTTCCCGAGCTGCCACAAGGTGCCAGCATTTCAGAGCGTTCTGGGAGCGGCGGGACCTGCGGCACGGGCCGGCACAGACCCCTCTCTGCGGCCGTGGATTCGGATTGTTGGGGGACAAGGGTGGGGAAAGAGGAGAAAAGCGTCTTCATGGGGGCTGGAGAAAAGCACCTTCATGGATGGGTGGAAATCCTTGCTCCCTGGGCTGCTGCCCATGGGTTGAGCAGCTTTGGGGCTGCGTGGTGGAATCAGCCCATGGCTCCCCTGTTTGAGGCACATGCAGGTGTTCTCTGATGGAAGGATGTCCCCTGTGCCCATGAGGACCGTGGTTTGGCTGGGCTGAGCTGCCTCCTTCCAAGCTCAAAGGAAACATCCTCCTGCTCCAAGGCTGTGCAAATGCTCCTGCTGGATCTCTTTGGCAGCATTGCAGCACTTGCAGTGGGAGTTTTCCCTCTCACTTCCCCAAACTGAGCAGCAGTTCTGCATTTGCTCATCTCCCTTGTCTCTGCTGGCAGGGATGTTGCCCTGGGGAGCTCACAGCCCTCTTTCAGTTCTGTTCATGCCCCACTGACCAATTACCCTCCACCCTGAGCCCCTGGCAGGTCCCAGCAGGAGAAGAATGACCCTGTGGACCCAGTCCTCCTTCAGGAGTCACTGCCCTGAGGCACAGGAGACTCCTGGATGTCCCCTGAATCTTACAGTGCCACCAAGCAGGAGCAGTTGGTGGGGTTTTACACCTAGTTGAGGTTTCTTCCTCTTGTGGAAAGGCATACAAGAAATACAGCTTCTCCATCAGGCTGATAACCTTCTGACCCCCCCAGTCAGTGCACCAGCAGTGCCCTGCAAGCCTTTGGTAATTCCTCTAATCCTCCACACATCCCAATCCCCAGAGAGGCACTAACAATCCATCCCTTCTGCAGGGAGCTGAGCCACCTGGGAGATGGGATGCAGCAACCTGCCATGGCACCTGAAACCCTCAGTGGCTCCATGATCCTCCTGTAACTCCTTGAAAGCCCCCTCCACAGCAGCTGATGAGCTGGAAGACACCCCCTGGGCACCCCTCAACAGCTCTCTCCAAAACAAGGTCCAGCAGTCCTGTTTCATCTCCCTCCCTTCTCCTGGAGATGGGGAGAGGGCAGAATGAACACACTTGTTTCTTCCCCTTCTGGCTCACTTCAGGGATCTTCTTTCCCACACAGAGGGATAAGGAAGATAATTGAAGTTGATGGGCAATATGGTAAAAACACAAATCCCCTTTTGGTTTGAGGGAAGACAGAGCAGCCAGCTGGTTTGGAGCTTTACTGCTCCCACCACAGCACGGGAGGACAATTTGGCTCGGGAATATGCCTTTGCAATCACGAAATTCCTCACCTCACTGCAGCAAATCAGCATTGATGTCAGCACAGCAACCTCACTTTTCACAAGCCAAAACCCAGGCCAAGGACTTTTTGTGCCTTGACATGATTTTTAGACTTTCCAGCCTTGCAGCACTCTGCTCTCCACAGAGGTGTTGGGTAAATCTCCTGTTTCACTTCGGGAGCAGCGAGCCACGGCTCTATCAGGGGATATTTAGGGAGACAGACACTGCTTGCAGACAATGCTGTCTCCACAAACCAGAGCTGGGAAAGTGGGGCTGTGGAGGAATGACTTTCCTGCTCCCTGCAGGCCGATGGTTCAAACCACAGCTGCAGAGCTGTGACACACGGGGGATGCTCCCAAACAGAGCTTGGCCACAGCCCTGCACAGGTTTTTCTTACACATACACACATTACAAAATGGACTTCTCAGCTCAAAAGTGGAAAAACAACTGTTTTCCCTCATGCCTCTCATTTATTTTTGTTAAAGATCAGGTTGTCTCTTTTCTTTAAATAAACTATTGATTTGTAGTTTCCTACCAATGTTTCCGTCCTGCAGCCGAGGCAAGTCTGTGAAATCTTTGCACTTTTAGAACATAAAGTGGTATTTCATCATCACCTTTCTTCAGGGAAAACTTCCAGCCAGGACTTTACTACGTGGCACTTGGAGCATGATGGAGAGGCTCCTTCCCCAGGTCATGGAGCAGAGCCTACCAAAGCCAAACCTCAGACTTAACCCCGCTGATTATTCATCTCCTTCTGTACCACTTCTCAAAACTGAGCTTTCTGGCACTGGGAGACACTGGAAGTTGCCCAGTTTAACTGGGGCCGTGGCAGGAGTGCCACAAGTTGCCACTGGGTACCAGCAGAAAAGCAGCACAGATGCCAAAACATCTGGCTCGTGCAGCAAAAAGATGTGACAGAGCCATTCCTGCTCCTTTCTCCACTGCTTTGTGACTAACACAACACAGAAGAGCCTAGAGAACAAACATGCTGTTGCCAGATGTTTAGAACATCTGCTCAGACCAATAAAGCAAAAACAACAACAAAAAATAACTGTGAAGAGAAAGGGAAAGAAGGAGCATGCATGGAGCCTGCAGGGTGCAGTTTGTGTTGGGATGTGATGGGGCTGTCCACAAAACCTCACGGCATGGTGACACCACAGGTGCTCCCAGGGGAGAGCACTCCCATCCCCAAGGATGTGAAAGCCGTGGGGATTTGGGTATCAACCCCCCAAGGGTGACTCCATGGATTTCTGTGTCCCTCCTGCTGCCTGGGTGTCTGTGCTGGATGCTCCTTCCTGCTCCATGTGCTCATGGCATAACCCTGCCTGGATTTATGGCAGCCCTGGGTGTGAGGCAATGTTCTCATTCCCTGCTGCAAACACATCCCAAAGTGCAGACAGGCCCTGGGACAGACTGTGCTCAGAGCTCCAGAGCTCCACAGGGAGACAATTTGGGAAGCCAACAAGGAGCAAAGCACCACAGGGAGCTGGACACTGAGGGGCTGGAGTGTGTCCAGAGAAGGGCAGCGAGGCTGGGGAAGGGACTGGAGCACAATTCCCATGAGGAGAGGCTGAGGGAGCTGGGGGGGCTCAGCCTGGAGAAGAGGAGGCTCAGGGGAGACCTCATCCCTCTCTACAACTCCCTGACAGGAGGTTGGAGCCAGGTGGGGGTTGGTCTCTTCTCCCAGGAACCAGCAGTAGGACAAGAGGGCTCAGTCTGCAGCTGTGCCAGGGGAGGTTTGGGTTGGATATTAGGAATAAGTTCTTTACAGAGGGATCAGCCATTGGAACGGACTACCAAGGGAAGGGGGGGGAATGTCCCTGTCCCTGGAGGTGATTAAGGTGAGATTGGATGTGGCATCAGTGCCATGGGCTGGGTGACAAGGTGGGGCTGGGTCATGGATTGGACTTGATGATCTCAGAGGTTTTTTCCAACCTGGTGGATCCCGTGGTTCTGTGATTCTGTGGGTGGCCCCTGGCACAGCACCTCACCCAGGATCCCCCACGGAGAGCACCTGGGAATGGAAACCCAAGAGCCTTGAGACAGGGCTGAAGTCCTTGCTGGGGTGGTCTGAGCACTGGCCAGTCCATGGGGTGTCTGGGAGTGCTGTGGCCTGGCAGGTCTGACAAGGACAGTGCCTGTTTTGGGGGGCAGAAGGACACGGCCCCACAGAAAGGGAAGCTCCTTGGTGCAATCCCCCCTGGGCACATCCTGCCCTGGTTTTCTGCCCAGGGGAACCTCAGCTGCACCACAGTGGGGTCAGTTCTCAGCTTCACCCAGAGCCCCAGCCCCAATCCTGCACTGTCTGGAGTCACTGGTTTGAGCTCAGCCCCTGGGCCTTCCAGTGAAAACACCCATCCTTTCCCTACCTGGCTTTGCAATCAATGACAGGTCCGAGGGCACTGGACCCCAACCTGGGCCATGCCTCCACTGCCTCTGTGGCCACCCACTGGGCCTGATTCTGCTTCCAATTTTTGTGTCAGGGCAATGTGGTTGGTTACAGACAGCCCAGTAACCACAGCTGACAGGTTGTGGTCATAGAATCATGGAACCATGGAATCACGGAGTCATAGACTCATGGAATGTTCACAGAATCATTAGAATCATTCATGTTAGAAAAGGCTCTAATTCTTTAGAGAGTCTGGATCATCTTGCACATCCTTCATAGCTCAGCTGAGCATTATCTCCTCATCAGAGCTCTGTGCCATGATGCTGGAGCCAGACAGTGGGACCTTTGGTCTTGCTTGGTCTGAGCTTTGCTACAGCTGGGAGTTGAACCCAAACCCTGCTCAAAGCAGCTGCCCCCAAGAGAGTGACCCCCATCCCACCCCTCCTGGCTGGGGACAAGGACCCCTGGAGCAAAGCCAGGGGACAACATGTCACAGGAGGGCACTTGCACCTCCCAGCCACTGCTGCAGCAGGTTTGTAAATATATGTAAATATGTACTTTTATATACATATAAAGTCTGAAGTCAGGAGAAATGACAGATATTCCACTCAGTGCCTTCCAACCAGCCTCTCTGGAGCTGCCCATGCTCATCCCTCCACAGCCATTTAGAAAGGCCCAGGCAGAAATGCAGAGAGATTCCTCGACCCCAAAAAACCTGATTTACCTGACACTCTGCCCAGGTTTGAGCTCTACCCTCTGCATCACTCAATTCTCCTGGGTCAAGGAGCTAAGTAAAATAAATGAGGAAAATCAGAGTTTTAGTGCTCAGAGAGCAGAAACTGCCTTCTTTGCACAGAGAGCAGTTCTTTCTCTGGGTAGTGCTGTCCTGTCCTGCCCAGCATGGGAAGCTCCAGCATCCTCCTCCTTGTCTGCCAAGGCTGCTCAGCTCCAACTGGGTCCAGCTAATGTTGCCCAGCCAAGTGGAAAATACCATGATGTACATCTCTCCTTGGCAATTTTGGGATTCATCAGGGCAGTGAATAATCTCATGCCTTGAAAGCTGGAAACCTTTCTGTGCCTTGTGAAACCACCATGAGTGAGAGAAGGAGTCTGACTGAAGCAGGAACAGCAAGGTCTTGGCTTTGTTGAAAACACTTGCTGGTATTTCCACGTGCCACCAAGTGCAGCATCTTTCTCTGGTGACCCTGTAGTTTGTTCAATATGATGAAAAATCTGAGTAATTGCAGAGGAACTGGTTGTGCCCCTGTGCAGGGACAGGACTTCTCTCAAGCTGGGATGATTGTCACCACCTTGGCAGGTGATCTGAATTTAACAGACTGAAAGTGGATACATGGGGTGGGGAAACAGAGAAAGAAATGACCTGTGACACTTGTGCACTGGGAAATGTGGGATTTGGAGGCTTCAGTTGTGCAGGAGGGACATTTTCCCCCCAGTGCAATCATTGGAGCCAGCTCATCTGGAACTACAGCCATTTTCCTGATGGAAATGGGGAATGAGGACACCCAGACTCCAAAAATATCCTGTTCTGAATTGGCAGCAATCACAACACCCAGCACAAGGGACTTTTCAGTGTCAGAAGCCACTTCAAAAGAATAATTCAGCCTCCTCCAGAGGCTCCACTTGTGATGTGTCCACGTGCCCAGAGCCAGTGCTTGTGCTGGGGGAGGAGGTGTTTGGGATGGTGAGTTTTCCAGGATAAGGCTCCTTCCTCAGGTGTTCAGGAGACAAAAGAGCTGGAAGTTTTCATGAACACTGCAGTAAATTTCAGAGGATTTGATTTTATTCCAGGGCAAGATCTGGAGCATTGCTTTGGAGAGGACTGGAAAGAGGTGGGAGGAAGGAGGGAATGGTTTCCTTCACATCCCCATTAATCTGCCCAGGGGATGGAGAGGGACAATCCCCACGGGGCTGTACAGGCTGCCCATGGGAAAATTCATCTAAATCTCCACCCTGGGTGACACCAGGGCTGTGTCCAGCATTCCCAGGCAGACAGACCCTGGACAGGCTGCCTGTACACTCTGCTTTACCCTCATCCTGCTCAGCTCCATCTTCATCCTTCAGCCCAACACTTGCCAAACCCTTTGATGCTGCAGATGCATCAGGAACAAGCTACAACTGGCAACTCACTGCATTTATGGCAGCAGAGTAATCACCTTTTAGCTTTCAGACCTAAAACCAGAGTTTCCTGACAGCTGCTTATATCGTGGTCCCATTAAACTCAACTCCACCAGCCAGGGCAAAAAATGCACTTTCTCATTCATCAGTGATTTTGAAGCTTTGACTATTGCAGCTAAAAAAAAGAGAAAGGGGAGTAGGAGTCATGAAAACAGGAATATTTATTTTTGAAAGAACTGAAACACTGAAATACTGAGCTTCTGTGCTGTTTGAAATAGAATCAAACATTTCCAACCAAATGGTCCTTAGGATGGAAATAAAAATATAAGCATTTGACAACCACCAAACCAGGACATTTCAAATTTGAAAACACTTGGGGAAAAGTCTGAATTCAAGAGACATTTGTGAGCATCTCGGGGCTGCAGGAGGGTGAGGTGGGGTCCTGACAGGGAGCTTGAGCCATGTGCCCACTCCTCCCTCTTCCCTAACTCTCCTCTCCTCTCCACCTCCTTGGCTGACTCCAACTAAACAGCCTCTAAAGGCTGGGTGTCCCAGTCATATTAAATTTGGACAGATTTTGCAAAAATCAGCAGCTGAGGACAGAGAGGGAGGAATGGGGTGAGTTGGGGCACAAGGAACACGAGCCCACAGGAAAAGAGGCTTGGTGCATTTGCAGAACCCCTTGTAGCACAGAAAGAATTAAAAAGAAGCCATGGCCATGAAATGCTGTTACATCCTTCCCCAGGACACTGCTTGTACCCTCTGCTGGAGCACCTTCACTGGGTGCTGGGGCAGAGAGGACCAGGGCAAGGCTGCAGACATGGGCTGGAGTCCTCCAGTGGCTGAGGCACCTCTCTGATCCTCAGTCCAGGGCTGGACTCCTCCTGCTCCCACGTCCTGGTGCTCTGCACTCGCTGACGTTCTGCTCCTGTTTCTGTTTATTTGTCCTCAATTGTGTCATTGTCTCGACCAGGAACTTGGAAAGCTCCTTGGAACCCTGGCCTGTGCTGCCTTGCCATCTGGCTGCTGGCTGATGATTACAGTAGCAAACAAAACCCAAACATTATAAAACAGGCCTGTTAAAGTTGGGTTTTATGAAGAGGATAATAGGATGGGAAATGGGGAGAGTCTGTCTTGTGCCAAGCTGAAGAGGAACTATCACCAGAGCTCTCCAGATGAGGAGCTCTCACCAGGGCTGGAAACACCCATGGGTTTGAGTCTCAAAATCTTGATGAACAGGCAACTGAGGCACGGGGTCATTCCCTGGGTCTGTGGCAGAGCTAAATGTCCTGGTGCCCAGGAAGACTTTGCTCCCTGCAGGGGGAACCAGCCAAGGAAAGGCAGCTCTGAGGGCAAAGAGTCTTCTTGCACATCATTTGGTGCTGACTCTACTGAGGACAGTGGTAGTGCTGCTGCTCCTGGAGGGATCACATCCTGCTTCTCCTGGAGGGATCACATTCTGCTGCTCCTGGAGGGATCACAACCTGGTGCTGCTCCTGGAGGGATCACATCCTGCTTCTCCTGGAGGGATCACATCCTGCTGCTGCTCCTGGAGGGATCACATCTTGCTCCTCCTGGAGGGATCACATCCTGCTGCTGCTCCTGGAGGGATCACATCCTGCTGCTCCTGGAGGGATCACACCCTTCTGCTGCTCCAGGAGGGATCACATCCTGCTGATCCTGGAGGGATCAGATCCTGCTGCTCCTGGAGGGATCACAACCTGGTCCTCCTGGAGGGATCAGATCCTGCTGCTCCTGGAGGGATCACACTTGGAACTGGCCAGTGAAAAATGGGCTCTGGCTCAAATGAATCGATCTTATCTTCAGCCTCTCTTCCTCCCCCCAGGGGAAGATGAGTGCCTGTGGCTGCCTGGCTCAGCTCCCATTTCCCTGGGTGGTTCTGGGTGGATGGGCACCATGAATCAAAGTGTCACAGGGAGCCAGGAAATGGGCCAGGATGGAGAACAGGAGCTCAAACCACTCTACCACAGAGGATCCAGGCCAGGGAAAGCCCAAAAAGACCTTCCCTGCCTTCAGCTGGGGACTCAGGGTTGGTATTTTAGCAGCCCTCCAGCCCCTCAGATTTCCACCCCAGGTTTTTGAGGCCATAGGAGCTGGAGTTTGCAGCTGCCATCTGCTTTCATTGCCCTTCTACTTCAGTGCTGATGTGTAAACACGAGCAAGAGGAAGGAGGGGAGGACAGAGATGGGGTGGGGAAGTGAGAAGATGTGATGGAGCAAAGAATCCACATGGATTGAGCTGCACCTCCATCCTAAAATTAACTCATCTGGTATTGCAGCCCCTCCTCATGTGTGAGAGCTGCACCTAGTTTCTCTGGGAAAGGATGGATGAAGGGAGGCTCTCCTGGTTTGCTCCATCCTTTCCCAGCCAAAACCAGGCTTGACACAAGGCAGCTCTGTGCCCTCAGCATCTCCTGCTATCTCCAGCAGCACACAGCCCTCGTTGCCATGGATGTGGGCAGAGTTATCTCACAGGGGCTTGGGCAATGCAGCCCTGCCATTATCTCTCCTTTGCAGATGGGGAACCAAAACACAGAAAAAATGAAGGATAGGCCTGTGAAATAAGCTCTTAAAATTGCCTGTGACAAAGCACAGCAGTCCTTAACTCCCCCAGCCTTTCCCTGGGGCCAGAGAGTTCTGTCGCTCCCACCAGGAACTGGTTTCCCTCTATAGCTGCAGACTTCTCTCTGCAGTCCACTCACTGCAGGTCAAGGAGCTGCCACTTGGTCACCAGTTCAATTAGCAGCTCATATTCCTCTTTCAGCTCCTGGAGCTTCATCAGAGCCTCTCTGATCCCAGGAAATGAGTTTTCCAAATGAGGCGTGCCTGGTCCGCTGATAAAGGAGGCATCAGTGGCCAGTCCAATTTCTTCTTTACTCCCTCAGTCCTTATAATTGATGAGGCATTGGAGCAGCCTGGTCTAGGGAAGGTGTCCCTGCCCATGGGTGATCTTTAAGGTTCCTTCCCACCCAAAGCATTCAATGGTAATTTCTCCTGTTTCTGGTTGTTTCCACGATGTTTGTTCCCCAAGATTATTCTTTAAGGGTAGCTGTTCTTCAAGCTGTATAAAAATGTGTGTGCTTGCTGCACATGCACCTCAGGGCTGCCTGGATCTGAAGTGTGCTCAGACAGGAGGATCAGCCCCTCAGATTTCCCTGTGCTGGTTGCATCCCCAGCTTCTCAAGGAATACATATCTATGTCTCCAAATCTACCCCAGAAAAAGGGTTGTATCTTGCACCCAGCAGAGACAACAGCAGGTTTTATTGACTTCAGCACCATCAGGAGATCAATTCATAAATTTACATAGCACTTCCCATGCAGGGATCACAAACTGCCTTTATCATTCCCTTCAGGCCTGGGCTGCCTCGGACCCTGGGTCATTATCTGATCCATGGAAGCTGGAATACCTCAGTACCTCAGAGATCAAAAGAAAACTCTGCACAGTTCACAGAGAAGCATTTCGGGGCTGCTGGATGTGCTCTCTCTGAGCAGATTTCTCTTCCCACAGGGATGTTTTGTCACTGTGACCCAAACCTGGCATCTCTGCTGCATCCCTGCAGTGGCACAGCTGAAGGAACCAACCCTGCCTCACACAGGGAGGGATGTAAAAGCATTTATATCCAGATCTCCACAGTTTTCCTCCATCCCAGGAGCATTCCCATACCCCCTAGCACCCCCAGCACAGAGCTGCTGAAACTGCATTGTCCTGTGCAATAAAACACGAGCCAAGGCAGCTGCACCTGGAGAAGCCCCTTTGTTGGTCACTGGAACCATCCCAGCACTGCAATGCTGCCAGCAGAGAGCTGGAATCACACACTCCTCAGGCATCAGCAGAGCTGTGCTGACCAAAGCCTGCACTTAGTCCTGACCTCCTCTGGATCTGGGAAGTGAAAGAACTTGGTTGTGTTGAAATGAGCTGTAGTTGATGTGGACAATTGACAATGTGTCACCCAGCTCTGCAGGGACATGGAATATGCAGCACTTTTCACGCACACAGAGGATGACAGATGGCAGGGATAGAGACTCCTACCCTTTCAGTTTGAACACTAAGTGTGTTCACACTGGGATCTTTTACCAGTTTAGTGATTAAGTCCCACCATTAGCACAGTGGCTCAGCAGAACTTCTGTTGTGTGGGCACAGCCTGGAGTCCTTCCCCATGGCTGGAGCAACTGGGTGTCACTGCAGCAAAACTGCAGCAGAACTTGGCCTGGGAGTGCCTGGAGGGAGATGGTTGGTATTCCAAGGGCTCTGCTGCGGAAACACCTCCTCCCCTTTGGGAATGGTCTGATGTTTAGGAACAGGGCAGGATAACAGGAGCACAGGGTTTACAAGTGCCTGTTGCACTGGGACCTTCACTGAACTTCCTTCATCCATCTCCATCAATCCTCCCTTTCCTATGCCCCAATCTGGGCTCTTAAACAGCTCCCTTCCTCTTTCTCCTCCCCTCTCTCACTGCCCCCCAGCACATACACTCACGTTTCCTTTTCCTTAAGCAAACAATTTTCAGATTTAAAAGTGAACTCTCGCTGCAGGCTGGAAAAAGACAATGTGGCCTGGCCCCTTATCTCCTGCTATCTGCTGCTGCTTGTACTCACAACAGGCTGTGAGCCCAGATTGGGTTTACAGGAGATTTCAAGTGTTTATGAGCCACAGGAGGGAGAGAGAGGAGGGGAAATCTGGTAGGGAAGATAAGTCCAGGAAATAAGGCAAGTGACTGGAGCAGAGTCAACAAGCTGAGAGAGCAACCGGACACCTCCAAAGAGCCAAGGATGTGACTCAGTGTCACGACTTCAGTTCTTAGAGGGGATTCACCTCTAATGGTCCAGGGGGGGTTGTGCTTGTCATGGAAAAGGGAAACATCTTGATGTCTTTATAGACTTGGGATATTTTCCAGTTAGGAGCCCAAATGTAAGCTCCTCAATCCATAGGCAGGCTCCTAAAATAAACTGCTTGGTTTTCCAGGATTGTGCAGCACATGCTGGCTCCAACGGGTCCCTCGACCACACCGAGGGGTTTTTATAATGTGCTCTGTAAATCTAGAAGCTCTCTGGGCCCCAGAGCATCATCTGGTCTTTGTTCATGAGCCACCCAGAGCAATGTGGCTTAGGGCAGGACGAGGTAGTAGCTGCTCACACGGGCATTGGGATATTTTTATAATCACCTTTTATCCCCACATGCACACGGTTTTTGATGGTAACTGGAAAAGCATGTAGGCTTCATCTGCAATGGATTTTAAGGACAAAAATATCTGGGCTAGTTGTATCTGAGAACAGTAATTCACCTTGTTCTGGGCAGCCCAAAATCTGTCTCTAAGCATGGCTGTGCAATGCAAAGGTGAGGGTGTGTGCTCGTCCTCTGCAAGACCAGCTGGATGAAGTTTTCATTCTCTGATGGTTGTTTCTAAGCAGGAAAAAAATTGAAAACTGTGTTCTTCAGGGCAGATGGTCTGGTTTTACCTTAAAATCTGTAATTTATGGCATACCTTTCATATCTTAGCTACTGAGTATAAAGAGAGCCTTATGGAGACCAGTGACATTGATTTCCAACAGCCACTGGCTGCAGAACCCTGGACCACCCCATATTCTGCCCTGATTTAGTGCTGATCTTACTGATTTAACTGCCTGAGTCAACACTATTCTCATTTGGTTGGTTGATTGGGGGTTTTGTGGCCCAGCCTTTCCCTGGGACTCAGCCATTCTGCACATAACTTGCTCCAGCAGCTACAGTTTTCCTCCCCTTGTTGTCACAGTCCTGACACATCTCCAGCTTCAGCTGTGACCTCCAGCATCCCGGGATTCCTCTGCTCAGGCCACTGGTGACAACCAGTGCTCCCAGCAGTGCCCCTGCTCCAGGCCCCTCTGGGTGTATTCATGGAATCAGGGAATGGTTTGGGTTGGAGGGACCTTGAAGATCATTTCATTCCACCCCCTGCCCTGGGCAGGGACACCAGGATATGCCAGGATATTCCTCCAGTGCTTTTCATCACTGGCACAAAAGGAAACCAAACCTTCCCTCCTCCTTCACACAGATTCCTCTTTCACTCACACACCTTTCCCTGTGACATTCTCTTCAAATCCCAGTTTCATGCCCTCCACACTTGTGTTGTCTGAGGATAGTGGAAGGTTCCCTGCCCATGCCAGGGGTTGGAACAAAATGAGCTTTAAGTTCCCTTCCAACCCAAACAATTCTTGGATTCTATAAAATCTTCATTACTTCCACCTCCTTTCCTTGCAGAGGGAACAATTTCCCCTTGCCCCAGACAATTTCTTTGGCCCATAAACCCCTGATCAAAGCTGAACTCAGTCTTTCTGTTGTCTCTCTTCCATTTGGGGTGTCCCAGGGACACAGGGACATGCCCTGACCTTGAGCCATTTCACAATGCAGCAAACTCCCAGAGCGAGCACTTCACAATATTAACCAGAGAGACTTCCCAAATCAGCACTCCTTTCCATATGGGAGCACTTATTCTCCCTTATAAAGCACCTTTCCCTGGAAAGGCTGCTCCGACGGGCACTGGAACACTTTAATTTGACTGGTGCAGCCCGAGCTGTCTGGTGACAGTGCGTAGACAAGGCCCAGGGTGTAAGAGCTCTTCAAGGGAAAACCTTTTGTGGAAAGGGCTGTAAAACACCATTTTACCATGTTGTTCTAAATTTCCTCTCTATTTTATGGTTCATCTGATTCGAAGAGAAACCCTCTCGGCGGAGGAGTGGAATGGGAAACATGTTTCCAGTGTCAAAACACTTGGAATGGCATCAAGCTCCTGTTTTAGCCATTTATTTCTCCTAATTTCACCTTGGGGTTGGGTGTTATTTTTAATCCTTTTCATTCATTCAGCTGTTTATGTGGCTTTTGGTGGAGCTGCCTTTCTTTACTCTCTCTTCCCTCCTGCTCAACTCCTGCACAATCCACAGTGGATCGAAACCAAGGTGAGACATTTCCAAGAAATTAACCTCTGGAAAGAAATAATGGAAGTGTTTGCTCAGATGGTTGGTTTTCTGTGGAGACCAGAGCAGGTGGAACTCCTGTAGAGCTCCAGAAGTGTCCTCAGGGGCTGCCTGGTCTCCCCTGAGCAGCAGCTCCTCCAGGAGCTCCAGTACAGGGTGGCCAGGGATGCTCTAAGGGAGCACCAGGACAAGACTTTAGGGTTTTGCTTATTAAAAAGAAAAAGGAAATAAGCAACCCCAGAGCAAGCAGATGCAAAGGGAACAGGCTGTGGAGCTGGGCTACAGGAGGAGAGGGAGCTGTGCCGGAAATAAGGGCATCCTTGCATTTTAGATAAAAAGAATAAACATTGTTATGTCTTCTTGAAGAGGTGTTTCATGCAAAACTCAATGAAAGCAAAGCAACAGTGAATCTTGCAGTGAATTTGGGGTCATGGTTACTTCTTGTTTCTTAAGAGGTAAAACTCTGCCAGAGAGAGAAAAGCACTTTTAAATTCTTTTCCTTATTTTCTTCTATTTTTCCAGTCAGCATCAGCTGGGCAGGTGTGTGGAAGAGAAAGGGAGCGGTGGGGGCTCCTTTGGGACGGCAAATATTGGTTTTGTTCAGTCAAGCGGGCACAGTAGACGTTTAGGGGAGAAAGGTGTGGCAGAGCTGGAAGATGTGGGAGCCCTGACAGGTTGTGACTGCCAGGTCAGACTGTGACTGAGAGGATGGGCTGTGACTGAGAGGATGGGCTGTGACTGCTGTGACTGACAGGAAAGGCTGTGACTGCTGTGAGTGGCAGGTCAGGGTTTGACTGACAGGACAGGCAGTGACAGGTCAGGCTGTGAGTGACAGGTCAGGCTGTGACAGGTCAGGCTGTGACTGACAGGATGGGGTGTGAGTGACAGGACAGACTGTGATAGGACAGGGTGTGAGTGACAGGACAGGCTGTGACTGACAGGACAGGCTGTGACAGGTCAGGTTGTGACTGACAGGATGGGCTGTGACTGACAGGACAGATTGTGA
>VYXB01009818.1:493834-503956 GCA_013397135.1 Pachyramphus minor | reverse complement strand
TTTTTTTTTTTTTTTTTTTGCTTTCCCTTAGTTAAGGATCCAGGCCTCAAGTGGCATTTTCCTGTACATACATATTATGGGGAATGATCCACTGGATGATTTCTGTATATAATCCCGAGGTTATGGCTCATTTTGGGCAGCTTGTTGGGAGTATCAGCTGCAATCAAGTTTGGTGGGATGACTTCCAGGTCGTGTGGCACTACTTGTATCCCCTGATGGGTTCAACTTGTGCAGCTCAATGGACCAGATTTCCAGAACAAATCCAACCAGGAATGGTCAAGATTCCCCATTTGGTTGATATTCCCCCCAGTCACACTCCCAGCTCAGTATTTCAGGGAATGTTCGTGACTTAATTTGGCTTTAGACCAGATTCTGCAATGAGAGATACTCTGTGGAAAACAAATGAAATCCAAGTCTTGGGAAGTGAAATTCCCTCCCAGTTCAAGCAAAGAAAGCTGATGCCCCAATCTGTGCCTGGCTTTAGCAGGAATCCTCTTTGGAGCTGCTGGATGTGGGCAATGATCTGAGATGTTCTGTTTGCAATGAAGAGATGAAGGCCCTGTGACATCCTATAGTCTGGCATCACTGCCTTTTGGTGGGAGGCAGATCCAGCTGCTGCTCCAGTTAGCAGCAAAATTCCTTTTGAATTAAGTGGAACCAAGACCCAGGCCTAAATAATTTAACATTCCAGCGGGATTGAGTGAGTCTGTCCCTAACTGGGTCGGGGTAGCCTTGTCTTTGAGAACAATCCTGCAGCCAGAGGCCTTGGACAAAGTCCTCTTGGCATAAATATGTGCTTGATCCTGCAGGAATAGCTCCTCAGGCAGGACAGGATTTATCCAGTGTGTCAGTTGGAGGGATGAGGGAGCTGTGTGAGCCTTTTATTCCAGCCCTTCATCTTCACTGCTGTTACTTTGAGCAAGGATTTTGTCTCTGGTTTTTCTGTCTGTAAAGCTTCTTTTACACCAGTGTCATTGGGGAAATGATTTGTTTCTGTGCTTTAAAACAAAATCAACAGGATTTTCACAGGGGTCTGATCCAAAATCTTCTGAACACAAAGGAAATGTCTCCCATTGACTCTCAAAAGTTTGGTTGGGCAGCTCAGTAGCAGTGGGACAAGGTGGTACCTGGGGAGCTCACTCAGAGCAGTGAGGCTGTTCATAAAATGGGAAGGGGATTAAATCCAGGGAAGTTGGAACCTGAAACATGTGCATTAGGTCACTCTCTGGCCCCTTGGAGCTTGGTGGTAGTTCTCACTGACACCCCCAGAGCCAACAGAGAGGTTCTGACAGTGCCTGGTTATTTGCTGAAGAGTTGGGATTGACTAATGTTCCAGGCAGGTGGTTGGGAAACAGGGCCATGGATCCAAGCCCTGGTGGAGAGGGCTTGGTGTTCCTGAGAAAGACACTTCAGCTCTTCATTCCTCCACTTCTCCAGCTTTGAAATGTCGATGCAGCTGCTGTGGAAGAACAAGGTGCTGTTCAGACTTGTCTTTCCTGCTCCCCCACACTGATCTTTTAGGACTTCCCAAGCTGTGGGGAGCAGGAAGTTTGACAAGCAGAAGGTTGAATCCCAATCCCTCTCTCTTCCCAGATGGTGATGATGATTCTTATGGTTGTTGTTGTTATTTTCTTTTGTGTCTTTCCTTCCCCAGAAAAACTTATTTCTTTGTACTGTGGGAGGGAGAAGTATTTTATTTATTCATTATTTTTGTGTAAACACTACCCCCATCAGAAAAACAACATTTGGATTGATGTCTTGTACAAATCCTCCTCAAAAAATGCACAATGTACATCAACTTTAGGTTCATCCTGTGCCTTGTGCAGAAAAATGCTTTGTCTCTGCATGTTGTACCCCAGGGTGTTCCACAGGAGCTCTTGGGAGGAACAAATTCCCTGTCCCACCCCTGGGGGACTAAAGAGCCTCTGAGAACCTTCAGAAGAGCTTCAGGTCACTCTGTTCTTGTCGTGGTTTGGAAGGGAGAGGTGAGGTGAGGAAGCTGGAGGGGGAAGAGCAGGATTTCATATTTAAAATGCTCTGTTTTAAGGAGGTGTTTTAACAAGTGCAGTCACACTGGTTGAAGTTCAGCCACTCAAGTGTTGTAACCTTGGTTTATATCACAACCACGTAGGATGTACCTAAAGCCCTGATAACAGACCCTACCCAACCTCCTGCCTCACACTCCTTGTATGGGCCTTGATGAAATGGAGGGGTGGGAATTCTTACAGATGAAAACTATATTTGATCCTTACTGGCTTATTCTGCACAACTGTTCAAGTATTTATATCCCTCATACCATTAGGGACTTACTGATCTGCAAGTACTTAATAATTTACAGTATATCAGAGGGTGCTAATCTCATCTAAACATGAGCATTTGACTTTAGAGAATGGAACATGTAATATAATTGGGAAATTAAATTTTAAAAGAAGACAGCACTGGAATCCTGACTGTAGGGATATGGAAAGAATTAGGGCTATAAGCAAAGCAACATGACCTCTGAATACTGATTTTTTAATTATTACCATTGCCACAAGCTACTCCGGGCCCTGCTCCCCTCCTGCACCGCCAGTCTGTGGTTTGAGATGTGTGGAAAGGCGGCACAGGAATAATTTTGGGGGGTGCACAATTCACCCCTGCTTTTCTTCTGCTCTTCGGCAACGTCCCAGCGCTGATCTCCCCTTGTATCCGCCCCGTCCTCGCACACTCAGCGCTTCTGCTTTCGCTTCCCCTGCTTGGAAACGCAGCCAGTGCCCTGCCCTGCCCTCCCCGAGGCATCCCGGGGTGAACCTCCCGGGGCCGGGGGGAACCTCCCTTCCTGCTCCTGGAGTCCCTTTTCCTTCCCCTGGAGTCCCTTTCCTTCCCCTGGAGCCCCTTTCCTTCCCCTGGAGCCCCTCTCCTCTTCTTGAGCCTCTTTCCTTTCCCTTGAGCTCCTTTCCTTCCCCTGGAGTCCTTTTCCTTCTTCTGGAGCCTCGTTCCTTCCCCTAGAGCCTCTTTCTTCTCCTTCAGCCTCTTTCCTTTCCCCTGAACCCTTTCCTTCCCCTGGAGCCCCTCCCCAGGCAGCCGTGCCAGCCTGAGGCAAGACTGGCCAGGTGAAACCCCTTGGCCTGAGCAGAAGGCAAAGGAGAGGGCGGCGATGTTCCCGGTGTCCCGGCATCCCCCCTGGTTTCCCCCTCTTTGCCACGCCTGGAGATGATATTCCAAAGCTTCTGCGAAAAGTGGTCTCCAGACCAGCCCTCGGAAGGGGCACGAGGATGGATTTTCCACCTCTGTGCGAGCGCGGGGTTCTCGCTTTAAAAATGGGTTTAATGCAACCATAACGTTTGTGGGACCGTACAAAGAAGCATATTCATGGAGGCAAAATGGGCTGCGTGGCTGGAAACAATATTGGGTTTGTTCTTGCTCTCCCTCGGCCTGGAAAGTTTACAGAAGCCCGAAAGAGAGAGGGGGGTTAATTCTTTTTGAGGACAAAACAGGGAGGTTTTCTTTGGAGCGGGCGACGCGGAGGGCACTGCCAAAGCCCGGCGGGGACACGTCCTCCCTCCCGCCGAACAGGAGCACAGGCTGCTTAGGGACAGGTTGCAGGGAAAGGATATCCTGGGATTTCACTTGTTTAGCAGCGGGGATGATGCTGAGAAACCGAGCGAGGAGGGAGCTGCGGGCTCGTCCCGCAGGTGCTCAGGGATGCGCGGGTGGGGCAGGAGGAAACCTGGGCAGCTGGAGAACCTGGCGGCAAAGGGAAAATCAGACCCTTCATGGACTGTTTTTTTTCGGGTAGTGATGTTTCTGCTGAGAGCATCCTCCAGCGCTTTATCCGTTTCTGCCTCTTCTTTTTTCTTTCTTTTTTCTTTTTTTTTCCCACCCACGCTCCCGCCCCCGATTCCTGGTGTCCCGCAGGATTTCAGTTCATCCCTCCTGGGCTCGGGATGGCGGGTCCAGACACCTCCAGGGAACAGGGAAACCGCAGTAGCTTTGTCGGCAGAAGCTGCTGTGAACTCCCACGTCGTTCTCACACCTCGTGGTGATTAATTAGACACCGACCCGTTCTCTTTGGACGCTCATTTCTTGGGACAGAGACGCTGCTGAACTGTGAGACTTTAGCAAGTCGTTGATTAACGCTTTGTGACAAGTTGATGCTTAAGGATTTCGTTCTTGTTTGCACCCACCTCTGTATTTTACAGAGAAAGGTCCCTTCCCACCTCCCGGTGCCCTGAGTTTCCCCCTGCTCAGCCCCAGAGCTGCGTGGGGAAGCGCTGCTGTTGTTCCCTTCCCGCTTTACCTTCGAGACACGGTTTGAATTTAGGTCGAGAAGGTGGGAGAGTTGTTGTTTGTCCCCTGGAAATGTGGCATGTTGGAGCTTTCTAAAATAAACCAGACCCTCGGGCACAAGGGACGAGGTTTTCCAGTGACCCTCGCATTTAGAGAGCAGCAACCAACCCCCTCCCCAGCTCTGCGACCTTCTAATGGCTCCATTCTTTCACAATTTGCAGAAAAACGACCCCCTCCAATATTCTGGGTCCAGGGAATTTTGTATTCCAGCCTTTCCTATGCTCCTACGTTCAGAAGCAGAGGAGGTGTGGAGGGAAAGGGGAGCGAAAGGGGAAGAAAAAAAGAGAGTAAATGCTAAGGGGAAAAATGCTTTAAATCTTTCCTGCAAATCTCCAAATATATGAAGTCTGAGGAACAAATTCAAAGCAGGCACGGACGCCTGAAGAGAAGTTAGAGAGAAATATTCTGTTCCATTCAAGCGCATCAAGGGTCTCGCTGAAGCCTTGTTTGGCTAAGGTCAGACGAGACTGGGTTCTCCAATAAAAATAAATCTCAAATTAATTATGGCCTCAAGCGAGGGGCCAGACGTTTGGAGCTAGTGCGCTGCAGTCTGTTTTTTTGGCCTTCAGTATTTTTGTTTTTTGTGCCTTAGCTTTCCAATAATTGCGGGATGGAGGAGGAAGGGAGGGCGGGGGTGGTTTTATTGGGACATGGGGCTCAAATAAAAGCAGCCGGGACGCTGCTCACCCCGCTCTCCGCCTAATTGCGATGCGGCTTCAAAGCTACTGCATCTTCTCCGCGCCGCTTTTAAGACATTTTGCTTTACTTAGCACCGATTAGCAGGGAAAACTTCCCGGCTTCAAGCTTCCAAACCTCACGGGCTGTTCCTGTAGGGAGGAGGGACCCGATCCTTCAGTTGTGGAGCTGGAACCCTGATTCCTTTTTATTGCTGGAGCTAAAAAGCAGAGCTTTGCCCAATTAGTTTAGTTTAGAATTGGGATTCGTTTCTGGGGATCAAATCCCAGGGCTGCAGTTTGGGCTTTTTGCTTGTGAGGTTGTGGGTTTAGAAAATAAACACAGCGCGTCGCGTTTTTCATTCTGTAACGGAGTCGGTGCCAGAGGAAAGTCAGACCCGGAGATTCCAAGCGTTCACTGAGGCTGGTGGAGATTTTCCCCTCTGGTAAAGGCTGGAGGAGGATAAACCCTGGCCTTCTGCAAGCACAGAATGATGGGAAACGTTGTGAAGCATGTTTATAGAGCAAAGAATATATAGGAATATATATGTATACACAATATTACTAGCACAAGGTATAATATATATATATATAATATAGCACAAGCTACGTGTATAGAGAAACTGGTTACAACAAAGAGGACACTTTGTCCCAGTTAATGGAAAACGAGCCACTTTCTAGCGACAAAACCAGGGCGTGGCTGCCCCGTTTTTGGGGGCTCCCTGCGCTGTTCACCACGTGAGTTCACAGCGACCCCAGGCTGGGGTGAAAGAGAGCTCAGCTGATGCTGTTGGGGTCAGACGGGGTGATAGAAGCCAAATCCTCTCTCCCATCCCCCGAAAATCAGATTTCTAACCTGCGACTGAGGCTCGGGAAGGTTTCCATGATGTTTTTTTCCTATGGAATAACTCGACGGTTTTAATTACGAAGTGATGCTCGCTAATCCCGTGGGAATTGCAGACAGAAAATCCATATCTTTAGGGCTCTGCAGTCTCGCGAAGTCCTGTAGTTCCAGGCATGGAACTACACTGAGGGGTTAATTCCTTTGCTACTGCACGTGAATCAGTGACGGGCCCAATCCCCCCAGAGTGTCCTTATTCATTTCGGTCGGATCACCCAAAATCGGCGTTCTCACCTTGTCCGGGTGAGGCCGCAGCCGCTGTAACCCGAAAATAAAGACAAGGAGAGGAGGTGGGGACATGCCAAGACCTTGAGATCGATACTGAACTAATTAAAAGCTCGAGAATTTCGTTGCGTTCGTAAGCGCGGTGAAAGAAAAAATCATACCGCCAATAACTGAGGAGTCACTGATTTCTACCAGCCTGTCCCTGTGTAAGCATTTGAAATCTTCCGTGGTTGCCAAGATCAAATGATTTTCCAGATGTCTCGTGGTAACCACATTAAACAGATCATAATTCCTTTGCTGTACGTACATGTGCATCCAAACGCCGAGCAACAGATTAAAAGCTGCGCCCATTGCTCAACCCCGTGCGCCGCTTTCTCTGCCGGGCTTTGCTCCCTTCTCACTTAAACACAGGTAAATACTCAGTCAAATAACAGAAAAATGCCCAAAGTCACCGCACAATCACCTGGGATGATTCAGAGCTTTGGCTCACGGAGGTTGTGAATATTCCAGCCTTATTCAAAGAGTTTGAGGTAACTTCAGGGGTGGTTTTTTTTGGACGAGGGGAAAAGGAGGGAAGAAAAAAAAAACCAAACAAGCCCCCCCCAATGAAGCAAAGCTTCTATTGGTACGTTATTTGGGAGGAAAAGAACAGATTGTTCGGCTTGTCTGCCACAGTGTTTAACAACTTCCCTCGTTATTTTATCTCCTGGATTTTCGCAAATGTTGTTTTAGCCCAAACCCAAGAGGTAAGGCGGGAACATCCCTGCAGGACCCGATCTGACAAGTGACCCGACCTGGCTCCGTTTGGAGCCATCCCCAAACATGCCAAATAAGTCCCCGAGGGCCACGGTGCCCGTCTGGCCACAAAACGCAGAGCTGGGTTCTAAAATCTCTCCAGGTGGGAAGGAGAAGGGTCTGTTTGGCACCTCCCCGCCTTGGGATGGGCGGTGGGGGCCGGGTTGGTTTGTCCCCTCAGCCGGCGCTGCCCAAAGTCTGTCTGGGGGGGTTTGGGCTCCTCTCCCGTGAGCCGGGCCCGTTTTCAGGTGGTTTCTCCCCACTGTCAGTCCCGCAGCCTAATTTTTTTTGGACGAGGGGAGTCCGCGGGTGGCAGAGGCTCTTTCCACGGGATTTCCCCCCCCTTTCCTTTCGCGGTTCAGGTCCTCAGCCTGTCCTCTCCCTCACCCCCCACCCTCGTTGCTTTTCGGGGCTGGTGGGGAGTGTCGTCTAGAGAGGAAACCATTTGGGGTTTGAAAGGATGCGTTTCACTCTTCCCTTTAACCTCTCGCTTTTCTGGTGGCTGCAGCCTCCTGCCATGTGGTGACGCCGAGGGGGGAGCGCGGAGGGAACATTGCCGGGGGCGGGAGACGGGACGGAGGGCAGGGAAAAAGCAAGAGCAACGAGGAAAGCAAAGGGTTAACCGTGATCTCTTTTAATTGAACTCCAGTTCTTGTGGCCCTAGGCAAGGGGGGACCTGACCCCGCTAGCAGCATCCAGATGTGCGGCTCCCCGGGGACCCCGGCGCAGACCCCTGGATTGCGGGGCAGACAGGGGGGGCCGGGGGTGCGGGGAGGCGGCCGGGCTGTCCCTCCGCTCCCCCCCCTTCACCTCCCGGCTGCGGGCGGCCTCAATCGCTGGCAAGCAGCGAGCCCAAAACCTCCAGGTCTGGTCACGTTCAGCCCCGTGTCTGCATCTGAACTCCAAAATTGTAGCTGAATTGATGAGGCTAATTTCGGAGGAGGGGGGAGGGAGGGGAGGGAGGGGCAAGGGGGATCTGCAGCTCTCTCCTACCGGCTTCGGGCTTGCAGAAATAAAGTATTAATAAGGCATCTCTGCCGCAGCCGGGTAGAAACACTAGTGGCATTATTGCATTTCCCCCTTGGAAGGGGCGGGTGCAGGACAACTTTGGATATCATTTTGATTTCCCCAAACCCCCAGCCCCCCTCCCCGTGGTTGGACTAAAGACAGGGGGAAACAAAAAGCCTGGACACAACTGGCACTGGACAAGGTAATCCATCCTTCCCACCGAGAGACCCGACGTGCGGGAGAGTCCTCCTGCCTTGACACTTTTCTTTCTTGGCTTCCCCTCCTTTTATTCCCCCCCTCTGCTCTTTCCCTCTGCGGCGTTTGCAGAAGTGGGGCAGAAAGGAGCCCCGAGTGTTGCATGATGTGTTCCGCTGCTGCTTGTTTTTGCGAGGGAGGGGGGAAGCGGGGGAGCCGCACAGGCGGGGATTGTCTCCTTTCCTCGGCTCCTTTGGAAGGTTGCAGCTTTTCCCGGAAAAAGGAAAAGCGCGTTTTCTTCTCTGCTGGTCGCTCCCGTTTGAATGAAAGGGAGAATTGCACGCCAGGGGCTCGCCAGGTCCAAAAATGAGGTTTAAAGGCTGGTGAGGGGGGATTTTTTTGTGTGCGTTTTGTGATTTTTTTGCCCGTTAGGACACGGCTTGGGAAGGGAAATTTCAGCTGGTCCGACAATCACTGCGAATTGTTGTCATTTTTAGCTTGTAAAGTGGGTTTCCCTCCTCTCGTCTGAGTGAGGTTTTAACAGTTTAGCGAGAGACTCGTACTGTGAGCGGGAAAGGATTCCCAGCCCCTGAGAGAGACGGCTGGACACGCACCCATCCCAGTGTGTCCCCTCAGAGCCCGACATCCCACCCCTCCAGACGAGTGGGAGTGAGGGGAAGGGGCGAAAGTGGCCAAGAGCCTCCGCTTCCCCGCAGCCCCATTCCCAGCCTGGGTTTAATTGCTGGAGTCGTCTGTCTGTCTTACGTTATTGCACTTACCGCTCATTTCTGGCAGGGACCGGACCCTCGTCTCACGCTCCTTGCTGGGAGGCGTGAAGGAGGGGGAGCGAAGTGTGCTTTAAATACGCTTTTTTTCTTTTCTCCCCCTGCCCCCCGCGACCGAATCGTATTTACGGTTTTCTCCCCTTAATTTTTGCCGGTGACTGGAAAACGCATTAATAAAAAAATCTGTGGGAAGAGACGGAAATTCAGTGAGTCAGGCTGAGGCTCCAGCCAAAGAGAAAAAAAACATGACAAAACCCCACGTTAAACTAAACTGTGGGATGACACACGGCGCTGGCTAAGACGGGCTGGGGTGTAAGGCAAGGGCTGTGCTGGACTGGCCGCCCCAGCGACAAACAAGAGCTGTGACAGAGGTACCCATTGTTCTGCCCCTTCTTATCTAAATGGAGCAAATATCCTGTATGTAAAATATATATATTTTCAACAAGAAGGCAGGACCAGCGGAGAGACGAAAGTTTCCTCCTCGAGTGACTTCACTTCCCAAAATTAGCAGAAAAAAACGTTTCATCCGGTTAACTGTCTCTTTTTCGCTCTGCTGCAACAACCAAAGTTNAAGATAAACCAAGCACCCCTTGAGGTGTTTCTCAAAGCCCAGGCAGCACAGCGGGGCCTTTCTGGCTGTGGGGGACCCTGCTGCAATCCTTAGGGGCTCTTCTTGAGGGAGCGCTGTAGAACAGAAGCAGTTTGAACAGAGGAGCCTTGAAGCAAGAGACGCTGTGGGTGTGTTTGGGTTGGAGGATTTCGAAAGAAGATGCCTATCGCCTGGGTGGGGTGTCATTTCGTCTTAAAAGTGCTCTTTTTTTGGTGTGTCTGGGAGGAAGGGAGGGAGAGAGGGGGAGAGGGGGTACGGAGAGAGCAGCAAAACCGCTGGAAGGGCAGCGAGAAGAGCGAAAAGAGGGAGAAGGATAAAAAACTCCAGGAGGCGTCGGTCGCAGGCTAAACCGGGTCAATGTGTGGAATATTGCTGGTCCCGGCTGGAAGTTATTCTAGATGGACGGCACTATTAAGGTAAGGGGGGCAGGACGGGCCGGGGGTCTCCTGCAGCCGGGGGGGCGCCGGGAAGGGGCGCGGGGCTGGGGCCGGTCCGGCCGGGCTCTTCTCCTCCTCCCCCTCCTCCTCCTCCTCCTCCTCCTCCCCATCGGCCGCCGCCGCGTTTCGGGGCTCTCCCCGGTGCTCGGGGGGTTCGCAGCCG